>JASPKZ010001809.1:0-67560 GCA_030220185.1 Diploptera punctata
GAGATCCACGATCTTTATAGGAAACCTGAAGTAATAAGAACAGTGAAATGGGCAGGACATGTGGAGCGGTAGAGGGGCATCGAAACTTCTTGTAGGAAAACCAGAGGGAAAGCACCCAGTTGTTAGACCAAGAATGAGGTGGGAGTATAACATTAACCAATGGATTTGAGGGAAGTAGGCTTAAATTATACAGGAGATGATTGGAAAAACATTAGCTCAGGATAGAGATGTATGGAGAGCTTGTGTCAGTGCGGCCATGAACCTATCGGTTAGGCAGTGCCAGTGAGTAAGTTTGTGAATCTTCATCCCGTTAATTGAATTAATTTATTTGCTGTGCGGAGTGATAAAGCGTAACATAGTTTTATATCTGATGTGGCTGTGGAAGTTTGTTTTATAAACGAACCTGCTTTGTGTTGGTAACAGGGTTTTAGATAAAAATGGTGAGGGTTTTAGCGGTGTCGTAAAATGATAAAAGTATAACACATTACCTGTGATAGTTTATCCTGCTTTACATTCATTTCACTTCCTCCTCACTATGGAAATATGAAACGGGAAGTTGATAGCTCTCATGCGGACATGTGCTACTATGTTTATCAACAATATAACATCTACATTTCATTTAATTGTTATTCTAACTTGTTTCCTATAATTTAGATTGTTTGTTTTTTCATACTTTTAAACTTGACCATGTTATGCATCAACCGGCTATGCAATATTCAAAAATGGTATGTTGATGCCATCTTCTCATGAAGTAAGTGCACACACATGTTTAGCTGCAAATATTTAAATATAGCCTTATTATCAAAGGAAGTTCTGTTACAAAGTAATTTATTATATGGATCCGAAACCTGGAAAGTAAGTAGAAAACAAGCCAATAAATAATAATAATAATAATAATAATATAATAATAATAATAATAATAATACTTTATTTATTCTGGCAGAGTTAAGGCCATAAGGCCCTCTCTTCCACTCAACCAGCACAAATACAAATAAATATTTGACAAATATAGATATACACTATACTAATTATAAACAGTTAAAGATACAATAAATGTAGCAATGTAAATGTCATGTACAAACAACATTTTATAGGGTAAAACAATAATGATACGATAATAATAATAATAATAATAATAATAATAATAATAATAATATAAATATGATACATTATACGGGAAACACCAATTAATATATATACATCTTACACTGGATAATAATGAAGTCGAGTTTAGAGCAAATATAAATTTAGATTTCTTTTAAAAGATGCCAATGTCCGGCAGCCCCTTATTTCTTATAACAAGATGTTAGGAGCAGAAATGGATTTTTGGAAGCGATCGACTAGAATTTCAAGAAGGGATAAGGTCAGAAACAGTACAATAAGTGAAATTATGCAAGTTGAAAAAAAAATAGAAGAAAAATGGTATGGACACCTCATAAGAATAGAAGTAGAGAAAATAGCAAAGAAGATCATTAATTATTGTATATCTAGCTTAACTTGGCAAAGAGAGAGATGGAGATATAAGGGTAGACACTTGACCGCTTTCGCCCAGTTACAAAAGAAAGAACACACCCTGTTGTGAGTTTTCGTCTTCCCCCTTGCTCCTATTAACATCTGGTGAAGAAAAACCCCGACAACACTGGTGCGAGAGAGAGAGAGAGAGAGAGAGAGAGAGAGAGAGAGAGAGAGAGAGAGAGAGAGAGAGAGAGAGAGAGAGAGAGAGAGAGAGAGAGAGAGAGAGGTGAGCACAGCTACCTCTTTCTACAAATTTCTTGCAAAGTTCAGCCAGACGAACTACAGACTAACTTTTCAGAACCTGACATTAAAACATTATCATCGGCATAGAGAAGCGTTTCTGTTTTTTTACTTCCACAATTCTAATTGGTACTACTGAACACGTAGGTTCATGGCCGAGCTAACATAAGCTGTCCATACATCCCTATTTCCAGATATTTTCCAATTACCCCCTGTACAATCGATTTCCCTCAAATACTGGTAAATATTATTCTCCCACATGATTCTTGGTCTACCGACTCGACGTATTCCCTCTGGTTTTCCTGCAAGAAACCTCCATGTCCCACTTCCGTTCCTCATTCGTGTTACTTGTCCCTCTCATTGTAGTCCATGAGACTTAACTGTTCTTATTATATCTAGTTTCCTATAAAGATCATGTAGTTCATTGTTGTGTAGTCTTCTCCATTTCTTTGTCTGTTTATCTATCATTGGTTGAAACATATTTCTTACTTACTTACTTACTTACTTACTTACTTACTCACTGGCACTATCGAACCCGTAGGTTCATGGCCGCACGGACATAAGCTCTCCATACATTCCTATCCTGAGCTAATGCTTTCCAATCATTCCCTGTATAATCTACTTCCCTCAAATCATAGTTAATGTTGTTCTCCCACCTCATTCTTGGTCTACCAACTGGGCGCTTCTGGCTTTCCTACAAGAAGTTTCCATGCACGTCTTTCATTCCCCATACGTGCAACATGTCCTGCCCATCGCAGTCTACGGACTTAACTGTTCTTATTATATCTGGCTTCCTATAAAGACCATGTAGTTCATTGTTATCGAGTCTTCTCCATTCACCTGTCTGTTCATCTCTCTTTGGTCCAAAAATTTTCCTAAGAACTTTATTCTCAAATACTCGTAATCTCCTTTCCTCCCTTAAAGTAAGAGTCCATGTTTCGCACCCATATAATATAACTGGTAGAATAATAGTTTTATATATTTTCAGCTTAACGTTTTTTTGAAAGTAGTTGGGATATCAAAAGTCTCTGCAATGCATAATAGCACGCATTTCCAGAATTGAGCCTATGTTTAATTTCTTTGTGCATCTCATTCCTATTTGTGATTATTGTTCCTAGGTATTTGAATTCAGCCAATTCCTCAAAATTTCCCTCATTTGTCATTAGCTGTCCATTTCCATTATGTAATGTATTTCTACGTGTGACCATATTTCTAAGAACTTTATTCTCAAAACTTTTCTCCCCCCTTAAAGTAAGAGTCCATGTTTCACATGCATAAAATAACTAGAAGAATAACAGTTTTATATATTTTTAGTTTAACTTTTTTTAGAGAAGTTGGGACAAGAGTCTCTAATACATAATAGCACTCATTTCCAGAATTGAACCTATGTTTAATTTCTTTGTGCATCTCATTCCTATTTGTGATTATTGTTCCTAGGTATTTGAATTCAGCTAGTTCTAAATTTCCCCATTTGTCATTAGCTGTCCATTTCCATATGAAGTTGAAATTCATATTTTATGGTTTTTGTTGTATGTAAATATGACATGAGGTATAAAACACGATCATGTGGACGAAATAATTTTCATTAATCAATAGGGTGATAAGTGCCACTAGACTTGAAGTGATATACTTGTGTGCGTCGATCTCTAACTGACGCTATCGGACATGTGTCCATCATCCCTGTTAAATGAAGGGGGTGCTAGAAGGGGTGGAACATGGTAAATTAAAGCGGCAAGGCTTGTTATCTCGCGTTTAGATTTGAAATATTACTTAGAGGGGAACTGCACCTTGTTGCCATGTCTCCTAAGGGACTCAAGTCGGTTTGACAGCATTGTGAGTGTACTTCCCATTACGTCACGGATGATGACATGTTCTGGGACGTCCCTGGTGTCAGATACTCATCCCTTTTCGTGCACTTTGACCGCATTCGCTAGTTTTGTTGCTGCTATTAGTCATGCAGCACCGCTTGGGAAGGTGTTACGAGGAGAGACAATGCTATTGAATAAAACATTGGTCTTGATTTCAACTCTACAACCTACTTTATATGATTAATATAAAATTATGGAATATTCACCTGAAAGGCCCGTCTCCTCAACTTAATTAATCATTTAACTGTAGCGCTTTCGGGACTTGTCCCATCATCGGCAGGATTCAAAACTGGCGTTTCATTGAAGATCTGGTAGAGGGGGTTGCATGTATTGGGTTCGTTTTCGTTTATCAGGCTGTCGTTGTGAGCTGCTTTCATGATTTCCATCTCTTCGAGTACGTTTATCTTCGCTGGATTATTTTCTCTGTGCATTACTGTTAGGGTGTTTTCAAGTCCCGAAAGCGCTATAGTTAAATGATTAATTAAGTTGAGGAGACGGACCTTTCAGGTGAATATTCCATAATTTTATATTAATTTTGAATAAACCTCAACCGAACACATCATGAATCTTATAAAAGTTGACTACTTTATATGAAAAAAATTAAATTCTTAATTACAAAACTATCTACCTACACCCTATTGAGTAACACTAAGAAATTGGGACTGTAAGTAAACTTCAATAAAACTAAATATATGTTCACATATTGAAATGCGTTATATAATGGAAATAGTTAATTACAAATGGCTGAACTTAGATACCTAGGAACAATAATAATCGGTCCACCGCTGTGGTCTCGAGATAGCGTGCTGCCTTGTCACGCAGCGGGCCCGGGTTCGATCCCCGGTCGGGGCAGTTTTTCTGGGTGAGGTTTTTATCGGGGTTTTTCCTCACCTGTAAGACAAATGTCAGGAAAATTTTAAGGCCCAAACGGTCCCCGAAATCATATGGCCATCATCCTTACCATTATCATTATCATCATCATCCTTCACCGGTGTGGAAAGCAACGGGAAGCTACCACACCTACACAGTTCCCTAGTTAAGCTGCAAGCATAGCATGGAAATGCTATGATTGCAGTGAAGGACCTGCCTTCGGACAGAATTACTATGGATGGAATAATAATCGGCCGTTCGGTGACTAGTGGTTATATTCCTTGCCTCTACTCCCAAGGGTCGCAGATTCAAACTCGGCCGGGGTCGATGGATTTTTTCAGGATGGAAAAATTCATGGGGCAAGTCCTCCGGGAGTCCGGAATCTGAAGATTTTCAATCTCGTGAAAGAAGCAGAAGCCTGAATAAAAAGGACTCTGTGCAAAATTTATCGTCCTTCATCATCCTAGTTGCTTACTAGGTATCTTATTGTGTAGGTTTACTGACTAAATACCACTCATTGACATCATCATCATCACTCCAGGGATTAGGCAATTGCCCGTTCCGACTTCATAATGCATCAGCCCAACGTCTTCTAGGTCTTCGTCTTGCTTGATAATTTCTTGCTAACAATGGATATCTCTCCTTACTCATTCCATCCACGTGATCAATCCATTTCTGTCTGTAATTCGTGACTTTATCCAATAAAGGCTGTACTTTCAATTCTTCTCTTATATCCTCATTTCTTATTCTATCAAGTCTTGTACGTCCTTTTACTTGTCTTAGGAACCGCATCTCTGCCGGCTGTATTCTATCCTTCTGTCTTTTCACTGGAGCCCAAGTTTCACATCCATACAATATTTTGGGAACCGCCATAACATTATACATTTTTATCTTGGTTTCTTTTCTAATTTTATTTTTGAATGTTCTCTGTATTGTTCCACACACCGTCTGAAATTTATTTATTTTGGAACTCATTGACATCTATAGGGAAATAAGCGTTACTAAATTAGTTTGGAACAATAATTATACAAATAGGAATGAAGTACAGAAAGAAATTAACATAAGACTCTAATCTGGAAATACATTCTATTATGTGCTACAGGTCCACCACTGTGGTCTCGAGGTAGCGTGCTGCCTTGTCACGCAGGGGGCCCGGGTTCGATTCCCGGTCGGTACAGGCTCCTGGGTGAGATTTTTACGGGAGAATACACAGAAATAAACGTAATTGGTTTGAACATGTACAAAGAATCCAAATAATCGTATATCAAAGCAGCTGCTTCATTTATAGGCCTCTAGGCCGAAGCAATGTATGAAGACCAAAACGTCGTTGGAAAGACGACCTGCACCTGCAGCATATAGTGCACCGGGGAGCGGAACGGGCCAACAGGCCCATACCTCGAAGAAGAATATGGTGATGATGATGTCAAATATGTCAAGTTGAAATAGTTATTGTTTATGGAAGTCGCTGTGAAAACAATGTGAATGGAAATAACGGGAAATAATTGACTGTAGCAGACAAAACACGTGCGATGGTCTTAAAACTTTGCAAAATACGATCAGGAAGCGTCTCAAAGCTGTAACACGAGCAGGACTTGGCGCTGCTCCTTGAATGTCGGCATCCTGCTCCTCTCCACCTTGAGTGTTGCCATTATCCCCCCTCTCCTGCCTAAAATGGCGGACAATTAAGCCCATAACGATGCGCACTAATTCCAGTTGATGGAGGCACTTGGCACGGTGTTGCAATTACAGCTGGAAAGAAACTACCCTTGTTGCGAGGGTTGTATTCTCTCATTTAATATTCAGTCTCACTGCTTGTATTGCAACTGCACGGGGCTTAAGATGCTCTTCGCCCGTGAAGATGCTTGGGGTGTAAGATCAGTGGCGGCTAGTGAATACTCATAGAAAATTAATAAAATGTCACGATACAAGAATGGAATATAGTCTTTTAGGTTTCAGTTGAAATGTATAATATGAGAGGAAGCTTAAGGTATTTTCTTCCAAGTTGAAATTAGGCTTCCACGGCCGGTGATCATAATATTAAGGGGGTGATGGGTGAAATTTCTATTTTCTACATTTTTTAAGCTACATACGTCATTTTTTGTACACACATTCATGCTATAATGGGTAATATTATACTGAGGTTTCATACTTCTAGACTTATAGGTTTTTGAGTCATTGAAGAAAATCCATTAAAAAAATTTCTATGTTAAATGTTTAATTAGTCCCATAATTTTTAGTAAAATTTTCGAATTTTTTCTGCACGACCACTGACGTATTTAGAACAACACTATGCATTAACTTTTCTATATCATAATAAAGGAAGAAAAAGAATATATATACATCCTCTGCATGTGAAAATTTATTATTTCTTTAAATTACTACACATATTTTATTTTTTATTTAAAAAACTATCAGCGTTGTTTCAAAATCCATGCACAGCATTATTAACCATAGTGTGTGGGACATGCAGTGAAAATTTCGCGCTTCTATAGTCCACCGCTGTAGTCTCGAGGTAGCGTGCTGCCTTGTCAAGCAGTGGGCCCGGGTTCGATCCCCGGTCGGGGCAGTTTTTCTGAGTGAGGTTTTATCGGGGTTTTTCCTCACCTGTAAGACAAAATGTCAGGAAAACTTTAAGGCCCAAACGGTCCCCGAAATCATATGGCCATCATCATCATCCTCATCATTTTCATCATCATCATGCTTCACCGGTGTGGAAAGACACGGGAAGCTACCACACCTACAATTCCCTAGTAAGGCTGCAAGCATAGCATGAAAATGCTATGATTGCAGTGAAAGACCTGCCCTCGAGCAGAATTACTATGGATGATCATTAAATTTGTCAATGCTATCTTGATTTGAATATATTGAAATGCAATGAAAATAAACGTGGAAAAGCCAATTTGAAAGTTTGCATGCAGTTAAATTAGAATGTAGCATACATGCCCTCCTACTGTCATTAGGGAGACTTACAAGCGCCATAGGACACTGGAACTTCACCAACTTATACTTTAAGGTACGGAGTACTTTTTTTAATAAAACAACAAAAAATGCTAAATTTGATCAAAAATGTCGAAAATTTCACTCATGACCTCCCTTAAGAGATTCCGGGCTATGTGGCTGTGGTCCATGACTGGTATTTCTTCCAGACGTTTCTCCATGGACTGCGGAGGGCATCTTCAGTGGCAAGTACTTCTGGTTAGTGTTCCCCGGTCGGAAGTAACACTATCCAGAAGCACTCGTCACTGAAGATGCCCTCCGTAATTGAGGGAGAAACGTCTCGAAGAAACACCAGTCATAGATCATGGTCACATAGCACAGAATATCTTTATACTTTATTCCAAGCTGTAATAAATATATGTGCCCAAGCCGCCCTTAATGGAGAGATCTTTGAACAAGACGACGTGCCGGCAAAATCCTCATTAGTGTCAGTCACTGAAATTTTGCGAGGTTGTCAGCGTTTGCTCAGTTTTTGTCAATATTTGTTTGTATACTGGGAAAACGACAGATCTACCAATAACTTTTTCGCCACGTGCTTAGGAGGGTGTGAGTTGGGTTTAGCTAGTGGGTGCTTGAAAGAAAATATTTAAAGATTTGTCTTTCACTATAAGTGCACAACTCAATGGAGGAGTGCATAACTTTTTTATAGAAGAAGTAAAAGTATTTTAATGCACGTGTCGTACTATTTTAATTCATTCTGTGTTGAATTCCTTACCTTTAATTTAAATTAATGTCGTTGGTGTAGTGTCTTAAATTTAATTTCTCTCACCAATAGGAATGTGATGTATAAAAAATTAAACATAGGCTCAATTCTGGAAATGCGTACTATTATGTATTACAGAGACTTTTGACGTTGAAACTTCTCTCAAAAAGCATTGAACTGAAAATACACAAAACTGTTATTCTACCAGTTATATTATATGGATTGTGAAACATGGACTCTTACTTTAAGGGAGGAAAGGAGATTACGAGTATTTGAGAATAAAGTTCTTACACTTTTTTTTTATCAAATAACGATGAACAGACAGGCAAATGGAGAGACTACATAACAGTGATGTTTAGAAGAAACCAGATATATTGTATTTATAAAAATGGAAAAGAATAGAGTGAATGTTCGCGTTCACCGAGGATTCACGATTTCCTGCGACGCTTACCGAAGTTTAACGATTCACTGGCAGACAGTGAAAACTCTTTAAATGGCAAATAGTGTAAGATATTTTCGTCATTATTACGTATTCTCTGACGTAACAAAAGCGTCAATCGGATAGCTAGTGTGTTGGGAACGAAATCATATTTAAAAAATTGAAGCAAAATTTAGTACAATTATAGACAAAATTATGCTAAATATTGTTATAATTAATAAGTGTATCGGGTATCCTCTTTTATGCATTACCTTCCATAATAAAGGACGGTTTACTTTGTCGAAGGCTTCTAACTCTATAAAAGCCATGTGGGTTTCTATGTTAAACTCCCTGTGCTCTTCTATAATCTGCTTCATTGTAGAAATATTGTCCATACATAATCTACCAAGTCGAAATCCACTCTGTTCCTCACTGATTTGCACATATATCAATACCTTCAAACTGGAATTTATATTTATTGCATACATTTTAATTATTTGGCTTGTAATTTTACTATAAACACAAAAACTAAAAGAGACATAAATATGAAACTGTCAAAATTTCAAATTATGTGCGGAACATTAGAGAACAAACAAGAAGATACACTAGATTGAAGTTTTATGAAACATTGTCAGTTCCTGCATTACTTTATGGGAGTGAAACTTGGTTTATGACCATTTTGTTGCATGACAATCGACTGAATCATGACTCAGATACATCATCCATATGTGATAAACTATTTGAAGTAATTATTGATTAGATATATTTTAGAATATTTTCTATCTTTTGCATATTATTATTTTCATTCAGGAAGAATAATAAGTATATTCAGAGGACATATTTTTAATTTAATGAAGCGAACTACTTTTTCGCGCACTTCCTGCTTCTACATCTTACGTCAGTGTCCATAACTAATGAAAAGCGAGCAGGTCACATGGTTTTATTTTGATGAGGATCACTTTATGAGCGGATAGCTCATAAATAGAGAGTCTTCGCACCCAACTCGCTCTTGTACGTAATGTAAGCCCGAACTGATAATGCAGAAACCGCCTCTGCTTAAGATGTTCGCCCTTGGAGATGCAGCTAGGGAAGAAAAAATATAAGAAACAGGAAGAAATTGGATGACTTGGGGGAAATAACAGTGCAAGGGGGAGGAATAATGTGAAGGTGCTCTGTAACTCAGGGGTTGGTGCTCCCAGGGGGTAGTACCCCATGTTATTGAGCGGTCATTCCACAGCCGGACACGTTCCGCCTGGATATGCTCTCAGGAATCAACCCAACAATAAAAGTGATTCTCATCCGATCGCTGCCACTGTTCAATCAGTTGACCTGCCAGGTTTTCACAATCAATATAAATGATACATACCAGGACGTTCAATAAGTGAAGCACATAATTTTAGTTCTCGATTCCCTTTCATTGGAAATGAACGAAACTTTACAGAACGAATCTCCAGTCCCTCATTGTTTTGCCTTCTGCTTGTAAAACACGTACAAAACAGAGCACTGCTTAACGGCTCTGCTGTGTATTCTTCTTCCCTCAAATCATAGTTAATGTTATTCTCCCACCTCATTCCTGGCCTAAAAACCAGGCGTTTTCTCTCTGGTTGTCTAGCAAGAATTTTGCGGACATAAAATGTTCATACATCCATATCCTCACATAATGTTTTCCAATCATTCCCTGTATAATCTACTTCCCTCAAATGATGCTTACTTACTCACTGGCACTATCGAACCCGTAGGTTCATGGCCGCGCGGACACAAGTTCTCCATACATCCCTATCCTGAGCTAATGTTTTCCAATCATTCCCTTAGAATCTACTTCCCTCAAATCATAGTTAATGTTATTCTCCCACCTCATTCCTGGCCTAAAAACTGGGTGTTTTTTCTCTGGTTTCTTGCAAGAATTTCGCGGACATAAGCTCTCCATACATCCATATCCTCAGATAATGTTTTCCAATCATTCCCTGTATAATCTACTTGCCTCATCATGCTTACTTGCTTACTCACTGGCGCCTATGGAACCCGTAGGTTCATGGCCGCGCGGACATAAGCTCACCATACATCCCTATCCTGCGCTAATGTTTTCAATCTTCCCTGTATAAAAACTGTCCTAAGTCATACTTAATGTTATTCTCCCACCTCATTCTTGGTGTACCAACTGGACGTTTTCCCTCTAGTTTTCCAACAATAAGCTATACACGTCTTTCATTCGCCATTCGTACCACATGTCCTGCCCATCACACTCTACGAGACTTAACTGCTCTTATATCTGGCTTCCTTTAAATACCATGTAGTTCATTGTTATGGAGTCTCCTCCATTCACCTGTCTGTTCATCTCTCTTTGGTCCAAAAATGTTCCTAAGAACTTCATTCTCAAATACTCGTAATCTCCTTTCATCCCTTAAAGTAAGAGTCCATGTTTCCCTCAAATCATAGTTAATGATATTCCCCCACCTCATTCTTGGTCTACCAACTGGGCGCTTTCCCTCTGGTTTTCCTACAAGAAGCTTACATGCACGTCTTTCATTCCCCATTCGTGCCACATGTCCTGTCCATCACAGTCTACGAGACTTAACTGTTCTTATATCTGGCTTCCTTTAAAGACCATGTAGTTCATTGTTATGGAGTCTTCTCCATTCACCTGTCTATCTCTTTTTGGTCCAAAAATGTTCCTAAGAATTTTATTCTCAAATACTCGTAATCTCAATTCCTCCCTTAAAGTAAGAGTCCATGTTTCCCTCAAATCATAGTTAATGATATTCTCCCACCTCATTGTTGGTCTACCTACTGGGCATTTTCCCTCTGGTTTTCCTACAAGAAGCTTACATGCACGTCTTTCATTCCCCATTCGTTCCACATATCCTGCCCATCGTAGTCTACGAGCTTTTTTATATCTGGTTTCCCATAAAGATCGTATGGCTCGCCGTTGTGCAGTCTTCTCCAGTTGCCTGTCTGTTCTACTCTTTGGTCCACTGTGCGAACAAATTCAGTGAATAGAAATGCTTGAGTTGGGGGGGGGGGGATCCTCGTAAGATAATCCGTTGCCATGGAAACCCCAGCTCATAGCAAATAGTAACATACGTTGATTGAATGAAATGCCTGGGAAAATGTGTATGTTTTTTTTAAAGGAAGATCTCTCCTCCTGCCCAACTGTTATATCAAGTGTTATTATTGTATTAAGTTGGGAACTGCTGCTATTAAACAATCAACTATCTCCTCTGTACACGTGCACATCTCCTACCATTTCTTCACATTAATACAACACTAATTCACATTTCTCTTCATTAAAACATTACTTAATCATTTTTTTGCACATAGTGCGTTCTTTCGTTCTTACATCAAAGGCAGCCATGATTGAAAGTTTAATGTCCTAAATTTCGGGGTTGCCAACTTATAAACAACTAAATAACTCAACACTAGTAAAATTCATATCAAATTCCGTTGAGGTGAAGTCATATGATGAAAGTTAAAAATTGAATTGTACCTGTTGGTAGGTGCCGTCGTCCTCAACTTTGTTAAAATGTTGTATTAAAATTAACTGGAGCGCTTCGGAAGTTATCTTCCATCTTCTGCAGGTTGAGTTTCCGCTACTAGTTGTTGTATACGGTGATGTATACTCCAACTGTTTGTAGCAGCAACTGTACAAACAGTTGGAGTAAACATCACCGTACACAACAACAACAAAGCGGAAACTCAACCTGCAGAAGATGGAATACAACTTCCGAAAGCGCTCCAGTTAATTTTAATACAATATTTTAACAAAGTTGAGGACGACGGCACCTACCAACAGGTACAATTTAATTTTTAACTTTCATCATATAACTAAATAACTATACTGTAATTTTACAAATTACCTACCTAGGGCGGGAAGTAAAACCACTATCCTTTATGTATACTACATTCAATGTATGTACAAAAATATATCCAAAAGATAGTGTTAATATACATTATACGAAACTAATCACTGCATTTTAAATGAACTGAACTTTAACTAACTCACTGGCACTATCGAACCCGTAGGTTCATGGCAGCGCGGAAATAAGCTATCCATACATCCCTATCCTGTTTCAATGTTCTCCAATCATCCCATGTATAATCTGCCTCCCTCAAATCATAGTTAGTTATTCTCCCACCTCATTCTTGGTCTACCAACTGGGCGCTTTCCCTCTGGTTTTCCTACAACAAGCTTCCATGCACTTTTTTCGTTCCTCATTCGTGCCACATGTCCTGCCTATCGCAGTCTACGAGACTTAACTGTTCTGATTATATCTGGCTTCCTACTAAACTTTATTTGAAAAAATATAAAACAAAAAATTTCTTATTTGCCGCCATTTTATGCCTGGTTGGTGTCACGGACTGCTGTAATCTTAACTAATGCCGGTATTTAGAAACTAATATGTACGCAAAGAACGACTGTTTCCCTCTCTCTATAACCTAGAGAGTATTCACCAATCTTTACGCAAAGAGGGACTCTTTCCCGTCTCTACGTCATAGAGATGGGGGAAAAAGTCGCTCTTTGCGTAAAGATTGGTTTCTGAATACCGGCCTTAATTATTTTCGGCATTTACCGTATAAACAGATCAGACTCTTAACGTTAGTCGTTGGTACCTTATTGGAAATGATAAACATATCTCAATATACCACCTCACCTCCGTTGTCAGTTTTTTGCAACACCCTGTATAATTTATCGTAGTCATTTTATGTTCTAGTGGTAAAATCGATAAATATTGTGAGAAATTCTCATAAGTAATGCCACGAGTAATTTCCAATTTATCTGGAGAATTTGGAAATCAAGAGTGGCATTTGTTAGGACTATTTAACGAAAAAATTAAGCAGTTTACTCACAAATCATTGTTTAACTATAGTTCTTTTAAAATATTTATATATTTAATGTAAACGGCGATGTTTGAAAACAAATCGGAAATGTGAGGTTATGTTCATTCACTGCTGCTTGATCATATTATTTATTGCCAAATAAGATCGCAATATTGTAAGAGTGCACCCAAGTGGAGAAATAATGAAACACATCAAACTATATATCATAATCAACATTACGGGTTATTCATTTATTTTTTTTAGTAAACAACGCAGTAAAATCAAGGAATCGTTTCATAATTTGCAATATTCAATGTATTTGTTGGAGAAAAATAATGATTTGTCCTGTTCAGAACATTAAAAAGGAGGAGCTTTCTTTATCACAAAAGCAAGAGCTGATAAAGAGAAATCGATAAAGAGCGAGGTGAAACACGACTCTCATTGGTTGTAAAACAACATTCATTGAAACGTGATTGGTCATTGACTAGCATTTGTGGCATGAGTTAAATAGTAAAAAAAAACCTTATATTAGTACAGTCGCAATAACTTCCTTCTTTGCAATTCTCTAAGATCATGTGAAGTAGAGAAATGATGTGCCATTGGCAACAAGAACAGAGTGTACAGTACCCTCCTTGCACGCGAACACACAAGACTGCTCTAGAAATTACGACGTAACCCTTTATTAAAATGCGTGAACCCCGGAGCAAGGGGTGGCACACATACAGACACGGCACCATTAAATCCGCCTGATTAAGTTCATTCAGGTATAAACAGACTTAATATGCTACAAAAATAATACGCACACAGGGAGACGGCTAATGCGAGTTGAGCGAAAATATGCGACGAACAAACATCGTACATTTTAACGCCTTCATCCCATTTAAATAACTTCCAAATAACTTCTAACTTCCCAACAAAGTACAAAATACTTGCTTCTCGCTGTTAGTCTAACAAAATATCTAATGAAAATCCATGTACAGTACCTTATCAGTTCTTAAGATTGATCCTAATATAACTTACTTACTGGCACTATCGAATCTGTAGGTTCATGGCCGCGCGGACATAAGCTCTCCATACATCCCTATCCTGAGCTAATCCTTTCCAATCATACCCTGTATAACTACTTACCTCAAATCATAGTTAATGTTATTCTCCCACATCATTCTTGGTCTACCAACTGGGCGTTTTCCCTCTGGCCTTCCTACAAGAAGCTTCCATCCAAGTGTTTTCATTTCCCATACGCGGAACATGTCCTGCCCATCGCAGTCTACGAGGCTTAACCGTTCTTATTATATCTGGCTTCCTATAAAGACCATGTAGTTCATTGTTATGTAGTCTTCTCAATTCACTTGTCTGTTCATCTCTCTTCGGTCCAAAAATTTTCCTAAGAACTTTATTCTCAAAAACTCGTAATCTCATTTCTTCCCTTAAAGTAAGAGTCCATGTTTCGCCCCATATAATATAACTGGTAGAATAATAGTTTTATATATTTTCAGTTTAACGTTTTTTGAAAGGAGTTGGGACATCAAAAGTCTCTGCAATGCATAATAGCACGCATTACCAGAATTGAGCCTATGTTTAATTTCTTGTGCATCTCATTTCTATTTGTGATTATTGTTCCTAGGTATTTGAATTCAGCCACTTCCTCAAAATTTCCCTCATTTGTCATTAGCTGTCCATTTCCATTATATAATGCATTTCTACGTGTGACCATATATTTAGTTTTATTGATATTAGAATTTGCTAAAAAAGGATGAATTAGTTTAAAAAAGTTAAGATAAATTTGAAAAGCAGATGTTTTTATGCACAGATGTCATCTTTCTGATTTGTATTAACAAGTTCTGGCTAGAGTTGTTGGTTGATTTTGACCCGAAACAGAATTTGACGTGCAGTTGGTGTTTGCGTGCTTCAGTCCGGACCAGAGATTTTCCAAACGACAGGAGCAGATCGATAGAGTGCCGGCTCATTAAGCCATCGAGAGAAGAGTAACGGATAATGGCCATTCAATGGGCAGAACACACTCCCTTTCAAAACCTAGTTCATCCACCTCTCTTTTTTTTATCAGCTCGTAAAAAAGTCTGGTCGATTCCCAGGAATATAGGCTACTTTTTGTCATCCATTCTTTAGCAACCATTACTCACTTCTGCTGTGATAAATAAGCGTTGTCCATTTAGTAAACTCCACTCACTGGCACCATCAACCCGTAGGTTCATGGCCACGCGGACATAAGCTTATCACACATCCCTATCCTGAGCTAATGTTTTCCAATCATTCCCTGTACAATCTACTTCCCTCAATTTATGGCTAATGTTATTCTTCCACTTCATTCTTGGTCTACCAACTGGACTTTTTTCCTCCGGTTTTTCTACAAGAAGCTTTCATGCTACCTTTTCATTCCCCATTCGTGCCACATGTCCTGCCCATGGCTGTCTACGAGATTTAACTGTTCTTATTATATCTGATTTCCCATAATCTTCTATATTCGCCTGTCTGTTAATAACTCCTGGCGCGACAGGCCTAGAGGACCCTTAGCCTACCAGCCGGCTGCTGGCCTCACATCCACATGTGTCAATCACAGAGGTAGATGATCATCAGACAGTGTTGGGGTGACATGTGGTCAGCATGTCGAGTCCCCCAGCCGTTATAGCTGGTTTCCTCAACCTGGAACCGCTACTTATTGTAGCTACCCAAATGCCTCACGATGCTGGGTGGGCACCGGTCCCATACTGGCCGAAATACCATGAGAAATTTTCTTCCCCCATGGAGACTCGAACCAGCGCAAGTCCCGTAGCTCTGCGCCAAGGCATCCTGCCTTAACCGCTCGGCTACGGCGCGGCACTCACCCATCCAAGTACTAACCACGCCCAATGTTGCTTGACTGCGGTGATCGGACGAGAACCGGTATTTTCAACATGGTATGGCCGTTGACAAGTAAAGTGATCCCACAACAGACCCGGAGGCCCTTGGGGTAGTAGGAGGTTAAGGTTCCCACTTTTTCTAGACACTCGGCACTTTATGTCAGCTGGGTTTGTCAGCCCTGCGTGACGGCCGCCTTTACCCCCAGAACGAGCGTCTGGTACTCATTTCCGTTAGAGGCTGAGTCGACCCCAGGGCCATAGTGTCGCCAGAGGGTTTGGGTCAGTTTAAAAATCCTGACCCCAACGGGATGAACCCTCGACCCTCCGGCTTGTAGCTCAGTGCCTTAACCACTACGCTACGGCGTGCCCCCTGTCTGTTAATATCTCTAATTTATGTAGGCCTACACTTGTTTAAACTTATTATATTTATAAATGTACGCATTTTTTTCCTAAGAACTTTATTCTCAAATACTCGTAGGGTCGCATGTTTGGACGCATTAGACAGTAAAATGCCTTCTCTGCTGAGCAAGTTGTATGCTGATACGATTTTGCTTACTCAGAAATCTGTTCATGCGATATTAATTGGTTAAATTTGTAAGCTACCTGCTGAGGTAGCTTAAATGAGCAACTCAAATTAAAATCCCGAAGGGAACCGACGGGAACCGATGGTAATCGATGTACTTTGCTGCTTTATCCAACATTTATCCAAGATGTCGGACCTTGAAGACTTCGATCATGTTTTCGGTATACACGGAGAAGAGGAATTTGATAGAGTCTACCAAAGAATTCAACTGGAAGAACAGGAGAATCGGCGTAATATTGCGTGTCGCAGACGTGTTTGTATACGGTATTATTTGCGGGATGCAAGCATAAATGCATTCCTCTATAGCAGACGAAAATAACGGAAGTGGTTTTATCGCTGAGAATTCTGGGTAATTCGTTGCCAATATTACGAAAACGTCGACTCTCGTGCATGACCGATAAGTCGGCCGTTAATTCGTTCTCAGCAATTGCTCACGGTGAATCAGCTCACTAGTGATTGGAAGTAATTTGAGTAGAGAGTAATGTTCTAACATACGACCTGTAATCTTTTCCCCTACCTTAAAGTAAGAGTCCAGTTTCGCATCCATATAATGTAAAGGTAAAGTGATCCCACTACAGGCCTCAGGAGGCCCTTGGGTTAGTAGGAGGTTAAGGCTCCCACTTTTTCTTGACAATCGGCACTTGATGTCAGCCGGGTTGTCAGCCCTGCGTGACGGCCGCCTTTACCCCTGAACAAGCGTCTGGTACTCATTTCAGTTAGAGGCTGAGTCGACCCCAGGGCCATAGTGCCGCCAGAAGGTTTGGGTCAGTTTAAAAATCCTGACCCCACCGGGACTCGAACCCTCGACCTTCCGGCTTGTAGCGCAGTGCCTTAACCACTACGCTACGGCGTGCCCCATCCATATAATGTAACTGATAGAATAACAGTTTTATATATTTTAAGTTTAACGTTTTTTGAGAGAAGTTGGGACAACAAGAGTCCTCGTAATACATAATAGCACGCATTTCCAGAATTGAGCCTATGTTTAATTTCTTTGTGCATCTCATTCCTGTTTGTGATTATTGTTCCTAGGTATTTGAATTGAATCACTTCTTCAAATGTTCTCTCATATATGACTAACTGTTCATTTCTATTATATAATGTATTGTGGAAAGCAACGGGAAGCTACCACACCTACAATTCCCTAGTAAAGCTGCAAAGTATAGCATGAAAATGCTTATGGTTGCAGTGAAAGACCTGCCCTTGGGCAGAATTACTATGGATGGATATAATATATTTGTATGTGTGAACATATATTTAGTTTTATTAATGTTTACTTGCAGCCCCAATTTCTTAATATTACGCAATAGTATGTGTTTTCATTCAGTATTATTTACGATCATTTAAAATAGTAGGATCGAAACGTATAAATCGCCGCCTTCTTCTAGTTACCTGATTAAAAAATATATAGAAATAGATTTATTTAGCCTGGTGGAGTTAAAGCCATGTGGCCTTCTCTTCCACTCACCAGGACAAACATATGTTATATATAAATACAATAATAGTCATAATAAACAATTAATTATCTGTAAAATTGAATAATAATGAAAATAATGTCTAATAATACAATAAAATTATATACAATTAAAATTAAATTAATGATAGAGTGGATACAGAAAGGAATAACAGCTCGAATCTACTATACATAAAAAGAAAAGAAAGAAAAAATACAAAGAAAGTAATAAACTATGAGTTAATCTATCGCTTATTATACAAGGCATTAGGTAAATATATTAACAAATCTTAAAACTATTATATATATATATATATATATATATATATATATTAAATAGACCTATATATATTTTAAATAGGCCTATATATAGGCCTATTTAAAAAAAATATTAGAGATTCTTATCATCCCAAATTCTCTCATAAATGTTAAACAAAAATACATAAAACTGTTATTCTTCCAGTTTCATTATGTACGAAGTAATGTATTTTTTAAAGAACATTTTATTTGGAACATGCTAATAGCTGGCGTATGCTGCTACGCCCAATGTGTATTTAATGATATTTCCAAATATATTGTTTAAATTTCTGTATACTTAAATGTACTCACTTAAGTTTTTTCGTTGATTTCTGTGTTTAGTTTGGTTATATTTGTTATTTATTGGTTGATTACGTTAATAAGTAACGTGTGAACTGTCTGGAACTGATGACATGGAAGCATATTGTTCAGTGGACCGGTACCCGGTCCACCGATCCAACACACCTGATCGTCCCACAGTCACATTGTTTGCTAGAGGTTGCTTCCAAACCAGATGCATTCAAAACATCATCATCATCATCATCATAGTACATTCACGAATTTAGGCCATTTGTTGACCTGTTTCGGCCTCAAGAGAAACACCATCCAGAAGTCTTTTGAGTGGACGTCCTGGTCTTCTTATTCCTGCAGGTTGATATCTTAACATTAGTTTGGGTATTCTGTGATCTTCCATTCGATGAACATGTTGTATCCATCTTGACTTATAATCAGAAATTTTGTTTTCTAAAGATTCCATGTGTAATTCTTCTAAGATGTCTTCATTTTTTTTGTGATCTAGTAGTGTGTATCCTGCAGTCCTCCGAAGATATCTCATTTCAGCAGATCTAAGTCTCTGTATATCCTTCTGTTTCAACGTCCATACTTCGCTACCATACAAAAGAGTTGGAAGAGCCAGTGTTTTATACACTTTTAATCTTGAATGCTTTTGGACTAACTGTGGCTTGAAGATAGAATTTATTAACCCTAAAATTCTTAAAAATTTAGATATTTTTGCATTTACATCCTTTTCTTCTTCATATGAGATATTGCATCCTAGATATGTAAAATTATTCACCTGCTCCAAAATTTTATTGTCCAGTACAATTTTACTTCTGACAGGATCTACACCTTGAAATGCCATAATTTTTGTTTTTTCTGTAGATATCTTTAATCCATATTCTTCTGTAATTTTGTTAAGTTCATACAGACCTTTCTTTAGATTATCTTCGGAATTTGCTATTATTATTTGGTCATCTGCAAACAGTAGGGTGTTTTAATTTTCTATTTTCTTCTGATATTCTTATTCCAAATTTATATGTTTTGTTCCAGCAACATATTACTTCATTGATATAAATTGCAAACAGTGTTGGGGATAGGGGGGCAGCCTTGTCTCACACCACGATTTATAATTCCTTCTTCAGAAAATCTGTTATTTAATTTAATCTTTATGGTGTTGTCTTTGTAAATATTTTGTATGTTCAAAACAAATCAACTAAACCAAATAGTTTGTTACAATACACCTCTATATCGGATTGTAGCATTTTATGCCTAGTTTCTTCTGAAAGAATAAATAAAAATAAATATTTACACTTAGCAAGAAAAAAAAATGAGCGGCTTCAAACCGCGGAGTCCCAGTTATGACCCATTGCGGATGCTCGAAGAGCTAAAGCTATGGTTTACGAGGTAACATATTGTTAAATGTTTTAAAATTCGCTGTATTTGGTTTTAATCTTCTTAAATAGTTAAAGAACAATGATGAAGACTTGTTTCTAGATATTTACGAGTGTCCGACGTCACAATTATTACTCAAATTGCGATATTTCGAATAAAGTTCAACTCTCGTGCATAGTGTAAAAGTAAACAACACAACTAGTATTTAGACGACTAGTATCTGACTTTCGTGTAGCGTAGATCGTTGAAGCAATTACGAAAAATTGAAATACATATGACGGCTAGGCTTAAAATCTTTTGACCATTTTTTATTTGTTATTTATTTGTATTTCCGCAAAATACATCCCATAGCATTTAATTCCAGCCACACGTAATAATCTACGTCCACTTTACACTATATTAAGCAATATTCCTGTCCTCGTAAACTCTTCTTACCTACTGCTATAAATTTGTGTATGCAGTACCACGCTTTAGTATTAATACTATAAATTCATATAATAAAAGATAACATAGCTTCACGTATTTACATAATAAATATTTCTGAGGAAAAGTTTCACCCTTCAATTAAAATATTTAGTTTGTATAGATCAGTCCAGATTAATAATAGCCCATAGATGACGGACAATAACAACAACAATAGTAATAATAATAATAATAATCCATCCATAGTAATTCTGCCCGAAGGCAGGTCTTTTACTGCAATCATGGCATTTTCATGCTATGTTTTGCAGCTTTACTAGGGAATTGTAGGTGTGGTAGCTTCCCGTTGCTTTCCACACCGGTGATGGATCATGATGATGAAGATGATGATAATGATATGAATGGTAATGATGATGGCCATATGACTTCGGGGACCATTTGGGCCTTAAAGTTTTCCTGACATTTGTCTTACAGGCGAGGAAAATCCCCGATAGAAACCTCACCCAGAAATCATGTCCCGACCGGGGATCGAACCCGAGCCCGCTGCGTGACAAGACAGCACGCTACCTCGAGACCACAACGGTGGACAATAATATTAATAATAATAATAATAATATAATAATGATTATGATAATAATAATAATAATAATAATAATAATAATAATAAAATAGCAATATTTTCAAATAGTTCGTTTTTCTTTAAGAGTGGATGGACAGAATAAAATAGGAAGCAATGCAACAATTAAAAAATAACCTAATCGGGAATCGAAGCTGTGATCTCTTGCTCACAAAACAAGCCATAAGGCACTGAACTAAACCGTAAGGCATTTGATGACTTGCTGTACATAAAAGAATGATCTTTATTGGAGGAAGGGAAACTATATTAGCATACTGTGCAATTAGTTTACTCGTGTGAATCGCGCATAAAAACTTGGAAATGTTCGACACCATGAGTCCGCTCATTCTTTCTTTCTTTCTTTCTTTTTTCTGCTAAGTGTCAATACAAGAGGCCAAGATGCACAGGAAACTTGTCCTGATCGAACTCTGGCCCTGTACGCGTCGAGGCAGCACGTTACCTCGAGACCACGGCGGTAAAACTTGAGAGTAATGTGTGTGTGTGTGCTTATCTCTAACTCAATTTTGTGAGAATGTACGCAGCCCTATGTCTTGATCGTCCTGATACATCGGCGAACAATTTTATCTCCATGGTGATGAGCTGCGTGCGGAATATTGAGCGATGTGGGCTCTAACACGTGCGTGTTCGCTTATCCACCCCGGGCTTGGCCTCCCTAACTCTGCGTCAGCTTTACACAAAAAAAAAATTGTACTTCATACTCTGTACCTCATTCCTGTTAGTAATTATTGCTCCTGAATTCAAATACCTAGGTACAATAATTGCAAACAGGAAAGAAATTAATCATAGTGTTAACTCTCGAAATAAATAGAACATTGAATAATAAAGCTCATAAACAAACAAAATTAAAATTTATAAAACAATGGCTGTCCCTGTCCTTTTGTATGGGAGTGAATTTTGGATTACCACTACCAAACAAGAAAGTAAAATCCAAGAAGCCGAGATGAAATGTTTAAGAAGAGTAAAAGGCTGCACTAGAATGGACCAGATAAGAAACGAGGATATCCGTGAAGAACTGCAGATCTACTCCATAAAAGAAAAGATATTTAACAACAAGATACAGTGGAAAGAACATGTAGAAAGAATGGAAGAAAGTAGATTACCAAATAAAATCTCGCATTATTTGACAAGAGGAAGAAGAGAAGTCAGACGTCCTCGGAAGAGATGGTCTTAGATCTATTAGTGAAGACGGAACAGGCAACTCTTGCCTAAACCAGGAAGTGAAGAAGAAGAAGAAGAAGAAGTTAACTCTCGAATACCCTAGTGGTTAAAGCAGGACGCCTTGGCACAAAGCTACCGAACTAGCGCTTTCCCATAGGGGAAGAAATATCGACCACGCTTCTCCCAATAGATGGAGTCAGCGGAGTAATTTCTTATACAAGTTTGTTTACAGTAGGCCTACATCTCGAACTTAGCCCCGAATTAGTATTGCTCGCCCAAGTTAAATCTGTACGCGGAAAATATGCTAGGAAACTACTGTCGATTTTCCCCAGTCGCTGTGTTGTGTTATTTGACTGGGAGGTCAAATACTTTGCTTTTTAAATGATCCATTGCCTACAGTAGTATTTGACAAATGAATAATCGTGCAACCATGTTACTTCTGAGGAATGAGGTGTCCCTACTTTAACTTCCCCATTACTTATTGCCAATTCCCGTCCCCTGTGTTGTATTGTGGTAATATAAAGATGACAAAGACTGTGATTGTGTATGGAGTACGACGTTTGTTTACGATACAACTGGAAATTAGCTCGGATATAGTATAGGAATTGGAATTGCTGAGAGCTTCGCTTAGTTTGCGCAGTTCCTTTGTAATGGATTTTTAAGAGAATATCTACTTTTTACACGTGGATGGTAGCTATTTCCGTTAAAACTTATTATAATTATTATCCTGAATAAAGTAAACAAAATGAAAGGAGGCACAGAAACTGTCCCTGTGGCTGTCAGGAAATTGCATGGCTTTTTACATGAAAGGGAACTAAATAGCATTTTTTATAATAGGCCTGGACATGTTTCGACCCTTGCCCAGTCATTTCTCTCCTCGCAATCTGATTAAGCGAAACAAAGTTTTCTTTTATTTTGAAGTGTACTTTTGGGGAGGAATATTTTTTGAAAGCACATGTAGCTAAGGATTTTTAAAGCTAGCGGTAAGTGAATTTGCAACTAGCTGTCTCCCCTCTCTGTACACATGAATAGAAAGCTCTTCCAAACACGAGGGGGTTCCCACTGATTTCCATGAAACAACATCACAGTGTGCGTAAGGTTAGGATAATGTGCGTCGTGTGCGCATAGTAATTATCGTACGCACTTTTCTTTCTACTTAAACCCGCATGATTTGCATAATTCCAGCCCCGATAGTCTTTACTTTCGCATGGAAATGCCGACTTTACAAGCGGTTGACTTCCATAACCTCAAACGATCCTCTTTTTATAGCAACGTCTATTAATATCAAGGTAATCATAATCAAATGTTTCGTTTAAGGTTATGGAAGATAAACCATTTTTTTTGTGCAACGTAGACTTTTTTTTTGTTCCACAAATATATTATTATCATTATCATCGCTGCATCTTAACCAGTGGCAAGTGTGCCCCTTATGTAAGTTAAGCTTATCGACTCAAAGACACCCCTAGTGGTCATTTAAATAAAAATGTTTCTTCTTCTTCATCATCTTCTGTTAGGAAGTAACACTATGAGGTTTTATTTAAAGAATCATTAATTGAATTAGATTTACATCATCATCCAAGGATTAAGCCTCTTGACTCGTTCCGGTTTCTTTGAAAGCTGGAATTGTTAAAATTGTTCAGACCATCTTCTGTGTGGGCGTCCACCATTTCTCCTTGCGTTTATTTCATTAAATTTATTTTCATTATATTAGTGCCTAAAACACTGGATGGAAAAAATTATACAACATGAAAATTCTAATGTAGTAACGTATAGTGGTTAGTTTATCGGCTCAAAGACACTCCTAGTGGCCATTTAAATAAAACTTTCTTCGTCTTCTTCTTCTTCATCCAAGGATTAAGCATCTTGACTCGTTCCGGTTACTTGAAAGATGGAATTGTTAAAATTGTTCAGACCATCTTCTCTGTGGGCGTCCAACATTTCTCCTTGCGTTTATTTCATTAAATTTATTTTCATTAAATTAGTGCCTAAAACACAGAATGGAAAAAATATACAACATGAAAATTATAATGTAGTAACGCTTAATTACGTATAGTGGTTAGCTTATCGCCTCAAAGACACTCCTAGTGGCCATTTAAATAAAAGTGTTTCTTCTCATCATCATTCAAGGATTAAGCCTCTTGACTCGTTCCGGTTTCTTTGAAAGCTGGAATTGTTAAAATTGTTCAGACCATCTTCCGTGTGGGCGTCCAACATTTCTCCTCCCGCTTGTTTCATTAAATATATTTTCATTAAATATATTTTCATTAAATTTGTGCCTAAAACACAGAATGGAAAACAATACAAAATGAAAATGTTCATCCATTTTTCGTCTCTTTTCTGCCTTTTTATTAAAATCCAGCACCAAGTCACTCATTTAAACTATAGGGAAGCAGTACAACACCTGAATTGGTAGATTGGATAACCCTCACTACAGGTCATCCACTCCACTCTTTCTGAAGCAGGGAGTTTATTTTCTCCGTACAGTGGGTCGCTATTGCTGGATTCTGGCTTCGATTTCTATGTCATGCAGTTAAAATCGGCTCATACTTTTTTGTACACGGCCTTTGTACATCACAACGCTTCTCTGGGATAAAATCAAGATAGGTTTCGGCATGCAATGGTTGACAGTTCCCTTGTCAGACAAATACTCACTATCAGTGTAAAGATATTTCAATACAATTTTTTGCTTAGAGCCAGAGACCATAGACGTACTCAACGAAAACACACCCACAGATCTAAAATCATTGTACAAACTATGCATCGGCTTTAGTACCAAATAGAATGCAGAAGATGAAACTTGATTTTCAAAGGCCTTCATTGTTTTAAACAATTGACGAAGTTGCTTAAACATAATTTAATTTAGTTGAGAACGACTGCTACATCAGGTACTTCTTTTAATATTTAACCGTTCTATATACAGAGTGATTCAGAAATATGGCTATACGTTTGATCGC
The DNA here is from genome assembly GCA_030220185.1 of Diploptera punctata. Classification (NCBI taxonomy): domain Eukaryota; kingdom Metazoa; phylum Arthropoda; class Insecta; order Blattodea; family Blaberidae; genus Diploptera; species Diploptera punctata. Next base: position 25,458 of record JASPKZ010001809.1, read on the forward strand.
ATTTTGTGACGAAAATATTATTATTGAAGGAAATATGATATGATTGGAAAGGGAATCCTTCAAATTACAACAATAGAACAAAACAAAACTAATCACTGCTCACGTGCAGCTTGACGGGTTGATTTTTGTGGGCTAAGCGTCGAACGCCTCCACAATTCTCTTCGTTGTTTTTACATCCGTGCTAATGCGAGGCCTTCCAGGAGGTTTGATTTTCTGCATCCTTCCCGTCCCCAGCAGTCGTTTTCTCCACTTCCCCACAGTCGACGGCTGCAATGCTACGTTAAACTCACGTCTTTCCCGTCTTGCGGCCTCACGATCATTAGCATAATTTATTGCCCATGCAGCAATTGTAATTTGCTGTTGCATATTCAACGCCATTGTGACTAATGACGTAAGTTTTACACTGTTTTGTTTTATTCCATTGTTGTAATTTGAATAATTGCCTTTCAACGGTAATTTCATGTTTCCTGTAATGATAATATTTTCATCACACAACGCGATCAAACGTATAGCCGCCATATTTATGATTCACCCCGTACATAACATCAACTGTGTTTTAATATGAATTTTAGAAGTGTTGAATTTTATTGGTTCACCCAGTTCCTGTGTAATGGATTTTTAAGACATATATTTTTCTTGTTTTCGTACAATAAACATATCAGCAGTTTTGCAGAAACTTTTTCCAGCTAGTTTATTGCAGCTCGGAACCTTCTTCAGCGATTTCTCGGTTCAGTAACGCGGACTTGTACAGTACCGTGGGGGATGCTGGCCACGCCGACATAAATTTGCTGTCCACCGAGAGACGAGAGAATCTTCCTTCCAAATGTAGGAAGGGAAAAAATGATTGCCTTTTACCGATTCTGCTGTTTTCCTTACGACCTGAACCTTCTCTTAATCTTCCAGTTTCATTTCTACTCACCCAAACATAATACTTCTTTTGTCAATCTTTCCTATAACATTCTATCTTTCTATAAAGGTTTAACAGCCCAATTCTTTTTATCTAAGCCTCTCCACTGCGATCAAGTTAATTACTTACTCTTTTTTCTCTGTCCCACGCCATAGCCGAGTGGTTAAGGCAAGAAGCCTTGGCGCAGAGCTACTGGACTTGCGGTGGGTTCGATACCCCATGAGGGAAGAACTTTTCTAATGGAATTTCAGCCAGTATGGGACCTGTGCCCACCCAGCATCGTGAGTAGTGGCTTACTTGAGGAATCCACCTGCATGTAAACTCATCACCACCCATTACGCACTACTCCTTCATCCGCGTGCAGGGACATTTTTTTTCACTGGCAAGTACTGTATGTAATCTCGTTATTTGTTGAACAAGTATTCTAGTATCGTACTAAGTAATCTGAAATTAATATAAGAAAATAAGCCTTGTGCATTAACATGTAAAAGAGAGGGAGTATTGAATAAAAAACTATTATAACAAGCATAAGCCGGGTGTCAGATAATGGAAACTAATTAGTGAATTGCGTGAACAAATTCTGACGCTATGAAATATACTTTTTGCTAGTTACTACCACAATTAAGTTGGCTATACTGACATATATACCTCATCAGTCATTCTCCCCGTGTTCATTAGGACTTTCTGGATATTATCAGTTGAGATTTTATAATTACTACTCCACCAAGTAGTAGATTAATTTATTTAAGGGAACTCAAGAGAGGTAAAAAGAATAATAATTGAATAAGAATTAAATTAATCGTGATTATTTCATACCTCATACTTCTATATTTCTTTAAATGCAGCACTGCAGTATCGGCAATTTCTTATCACCATCATCAGTGTGTTTTCACGATTGTCAATTTTTACTTTTGTTGATAATTATCCAAACTGCCATCTGATGTTCTTTTAAAGAATTATTTTCTAAACTGCCATCTGGTGTTCATTTTAATGAATCTTTTCTAAACCGCCATCTGTTGTATTTTTGAAGAACTTTGTAATCAAGCTAGGTTCATCCGGAATTTCGAAGTTCATAGTTGGAGGGTCTGATGCCAAAGTGAACCAACTACGTTTTCAATATTTTTCACAATTCAACTTAAAGTATATTTTGAAATATAAAAATGAATAATGGCATGATTTTTTATATTTCAAAATATACTTTATAGTTGAATTGTGAAAAATATTAAAAACGTAGTTGGTTCACTTTGGCATCAGACCCTCCAGTTCTAGTATGTTTTTTTTTTGAATATATATTTTTTTCCCAAACTGTTAAATCTAAAGGTTTTGATAGATGTTTCAAAAGTTTTGCTTCTTTTTCAATCCTATGATGCTCTAATAAACTATGTGCTGCTATAGCTGATTTTTCAATTTCTCCGTTCTTTATATTTCTGAAGTGTTCTTTTTTTACGAGTTTCCAAATTCCTTTTTGTTTTTCCTATATATATCCTGTTGCAATCTTTGCAATCAATTTGATAAATTCCAGATTTTTTGTTGTCTGGGGTGTTAAATGTATTATTAGTTAATAGAAGATTACCCAGGCTAAATTTGTTAATTGGAGCCAATGTTATATTAAATTTTCGAAAATTTTTTGAAACTTATTATGAACTTCAGGATGGTAAGTAAATTTTTTGAATTTTACATCTTTTTTGGAATATTGTTTAAGGTGGTGTATTACTGTAACCTTTTCTGTTGTTTAAATTTCATTAATTTATTTTTCATTATGCCTTCATTAAAACCATTTATTTTAGCAACATGTACAATATGATTATATTCCTTGTCAAAATCTTCTACATTAAGTGGGATATTTATCAATCTGTGTAATAGACTACTGAAAACTGCATGTTTATGTGACAATTGATTAAAACCTGAAGATTTTATGTAATTGTCAGTATGTGTGTCTTTTCTTAGTCTAATAATTATATCACTTTATTACAATGTGTTGTGTTGATTAAGTTTATATATATATATATATATATATATATATAGTAGTAGCACTTTATAAGTCCTAACATTCCATGTTCCTAGGAACATGTCCCTGTGTTTGAGCTTTTGGCATGGGTTCCCTGAAGTAGTCCCCGCCCGGAGAACCGAATGGGGGACTATTTGACATCCGGAAAATTTTACCCCACTTAAACCCATGTCCGCATTTCTTGACGGTTGTATTTTTACGGTGAAAGATCGTCACTCTTTCGACCAAGGTACGTTTTTCGTCTGGCTTATCACCTGCGACCAGTCCGGCATGGGTAACCCTATCTGCAGCAATGCTACTGCCAGCATTGCTCTCGGGATCATTTAAGCACGCAAGCCACTCCACCACGACAAGGTAAAGATACCATGGAGGATATATATATATATATATATATATATATATATATATATCCCTCCATGGTATCTTTACCTTGTCGTGGTGGAGTGGCTTGTGTGCTTAAATGATCCTGAGAGCTATGCCGGCGGTAGCATTGCTGCCGATAGGGTTACCCATGCCGGACTGGTCGAAGGTGATAAGCCAGACGAAATAAGTACCTTGGTCGAAAGAGTGACGATCTTTCACCGTAAAAATACAACCGTCAAGAAATGCGGACATGGGTTCTACTGGGGTAAAATTTTCCGGAGGTCAAATAGTCCCCCATTCGGTTCTCCGGGCGGGGACTACTTCAGGGAACTCATGCCAAAGGCTCAAACACAGGGACATGTTCCTAGGAACATGGAATGTTAGGACTTTATACAATAGCGGGGCACTAGAGATATTAACGCGGGAATTGGATAAATCGCCCTTGGATATAGTCGCTTTACAGGAAGTTAGGTGGCCAGGAGAAGGTAGTCAGGAATCAGGAAGCTTTTCATTATACTATGGGGGTGCAGAAAGACCTGCATTTGGAACGGGTTTTTTAGTCAGGAGGAGGATCCTATCCGCTATCCGAGATATTAAGTTTGTTAGTGACAGGATATCATACATAATTCTAAAGGGTAAACGACATGATTTTATAATTGTAAATGTACATGCCCCCACAGAAGATAAAGATGACAAGATCAAGGATGAATTCTATGAAGAATTAGAATGCTTATTTGATAGCCTTTCACGATATCATATGAAAATTGTCTTAGGAGATTTTAATGCAAAAGTGGGGCGGGAAGATATATTCAAACCAACAATAGGCAAATTCAGTCTTCATGAAGATAGTAACGACAACGGGGTTAGATTAGTCACATTTGCCACATCAAAGAATCTCGTTGTTAAGAGCACAACATTTCAGCATAAGGATATTCATAAATACACCTGGACGTCCCCAGATGGAGAAACTCGGAACCAGATAGATCATGTATTAGTGGATAAACGCTGGCACAGTAGCATCATTGATGTTAGATCAGTTAGAGGGACAGACTGCAATTCAGATCATCATCTGGTCAGGGTGAAAATCAGACAACGGCTATCGCTTATGAGAGGAACAAACGCTAAAGATGATTCTGTAAAATATGAATTAAAAAACTTGAAAAATGATGAAATGCGGCAAGAATACCAAATCAAAATTGCTAATAGATTTGAAGTACTGGAATCTTCAGATGACAATGTGGCAAACGAAGAAGAAACTGATATAAATAAAGAATGGGAGGCTATAAGAGATACTATTAAATTGTCAGCATCAGAAAGCATTGGTTGTTTAAAAAAGAGGCAAAACAAGAAATGGTTTGATGAGGAATGTGCCGACATTGTAAAGAAAAGAAAGCTAGCAAAAATTAAATGGTTACACGAGCCAAATGAGGTAAATTTAGAGCAATTGGGTAGTGTTAGACGGGAAACCACCAAGTTACTAAAGAGTAAAAAGAGGGAATATTTGAGAGAGAAGATTAATGATCTTGAAATGAATGCAAAAAATAGGAACATTAGAGAATTATATCAGGGAATTAGTATAGAGAAGAAAGGGTTTCAGGCTAGAACAAACATAATTCGGAATGAAAATGGGGATATGATTGCAGATTCCAAGAGTATATTAAATAGATGGAAAAGTTATTTTAATCAGCTATTAAATGTACATACAGAACAGGACATTGAGGAGGATAAGTTACAGACAGCAGAAATGCTAGTCGCAGAGCCAAGTGCATTAGAGGTTGAAATGGCAATTGAAAAATTGAAGATGTATAAAGCATCAGGTTCAGATGAGATCCCAGCAGAACTGATAAAATCAGGGGGAGAAAAATTGATGGACAAGATACGCTGGTTGCTTAGTATGATTTGGGAAAAAGAAGCTCTTCCAGATGAATGGAAGGAATCAATTATCGTACCAATTTATAAGAAAGGAGATAAAACTGATTGCAACAACTATAGGGGCATCTCATTACTTTCAACTTCGTACAAAATTCTAACAAATATATTAGTAAGCAGACTTACTCCCTATATTGATGACATTCTAGGAGATCATCAATGTGCATTTAGAAGAAACAGGTCTACAACAGATCAGATTTTTAGTATAAGACAGATTTTAGAAAAGAAATGGGAATATAATGGTACTGTACATCAACTATATGTAGACTTCAAAAAAGCATATGATTCAATTAAGAGGGAGAAGTTATATAGTATCCTGCTGGAGTTTGGAATTCCTAAAAAGTTAGTTAGACTTATACGAATGTGTCTAAATGGCTCAACGAGTAGGGTGCGTGTAGGCAAACAGTTTTCAGACACTTTTGAAATCCAGAATGGGTTAAAGCAAGGAGATGCACTATCTCCTCTACTATTTAATTTTGTACTAGAGCATGCCATTAAATCTTTAGAGAATGAGGAAGGCTTACAACTCAATGGTATTAATAAGCTGTTAGTTTATGCTGATGATGTAGTACTACTGGCCGATAGCGAGGAGATACTAAAGGCCAACACGCACACACTATTGAGTAACACTAAGAAATTAGGACTGGAAGTAAATATCAGTAAAACTAAATATATGGTCACACGTAGAAATACATTATATAATGGAAATGGACAGCTAATGACAAATGAGGGAAATTTTGAGGAATTGGCTGAATTCAAATACCTAGGAACAATAATCACAAATAGGAATGAGATGCACAAAGAAATTAAACATAGGCTCAATTCTGGAAATGCATGCTATTATGCATTGCAGAGACTTTTGATGTCCCAACTCCTTTCAAAAAAACGTTAAGCTGAAAATATATAAAACTATTATTCTACCAGTTATATTATATGGGTGCGAAACATGGACTCTTACTTTAAGGGAGGAAAGGAGATTACGAGTATTTGAGAATAAAGTTCTTAGGAAAATTTTTGGACCAAAGAGAGATGAACAGACAGGTGAATGGAGAAGACTACATAACAATGAACTACATGGTCTTTATAGGAAGCCAGATATAATAAGAACAGTTAAGTCCCGTAGACTGCGATGGGCAGGACATGTTGCGCGTATGGGGAATGAAAGACGTGCATGGAAACTTCTTGTAGGAAAGCCAGAAGGAAAACGCCCAGTTGGTAGACCAAAAATGAGGTGGGAGAACAACATTAACTATGATTTGAGGGAAGTAGATTATACAGGGAATGATTGGAAAGCATTAGCTCAGGATAGGGATGTATGGAGAGCTTATGTCCGTGCGGCCATGAACCTACGGGTTCGATAGTGCCAGTGAGTAAGTAAGTAAGTAAGTATATATATATATATATATATATATATATATAATAAGAACAGTTAAGTCTCGTAGACTGCGATGGACAGGACATGTTGCACGTATGGGGAATGAAAGACTTGCATGGAAGCCGGAGGGAAAACGCCCAGTTGGTAGACCAAGAATGAGGTGGGAGAATAACATTAACTTTGATTTGAGGGAAGTAGATTTTACAGGGAATAATTGGAAAGCATTAGCTCAGGATAGGGATGTATGGAGAGCTTATATCCGCGCGGCCATGAACCTACGGGTTCGATTGTGCCAGTAAGTAAGTAAGTAAGTAAGTAGGACTTTATTAGACAAAAAGTAAGATATTTACAATATTATTTACAAATATGGGTCGCACGGGCAGTAAGCCGTACGTGCTGTTGACAGTCCGTTACAATAAAGTAATAATTGGTAATGGTATATATAATATAAATAAAAGACCATGTTTTCCCTTACAGAGATTTATGCGCTCTCCCCCTACAGGGAATAATTTGAACCATACTATTTTGGTTACACTTGTTTTCGTATATATGTCATTTTGAGTGGTCCGTGGTCAGCGTTCTGCCTCATACTGACATCTAGGAAACCAAGGTAGTACTAGGATGGGAAAATTCGGTAAATTTTGCTTAGAGGCCTAATAGTATAAAGAAAAAACAAAAAAGAAAACAGTAAGAATATAAATACACAAAGAAAACAATAATATTACAATTACATAATAATACAATAGCAATATACATTAATAAAGTTATGTATAATTATTAAGATTAATGGTGTTGCATTTGATAACATATATTTATTCATGAATGAGTGTTGTTCTTATTTTCCGCGTTTTATCCAGAAATTCACCCAAGTTTATCCCATTTTCTGGATTTACCATTAACTCGTAGCATGCCAATCTTTCCTGATTGGAATTTAGAAATCTTTCGGTTAATAAACGTGACGTCTCCAATTATTTTAAATCATCACATTTTCCTAATACTGTATATGTATCTCGTCTTCAAAGCTCCCGCACATTGGACAAATTCGCATATCGTGATCGTCGCTTAGTTATATATATACTGCGGTCAATAAGTAAAGCAGAGGATAGCAATGGCATTAGAAGCTTTTAACAAGAAGAGAAGCATTTTCTGCGGACCTTCGGCAAAAGAATTACGGAAGAGGCCAGTGAAGTGCTGTGTGGAGTGTAGCACTGTATGGTGCAGAGACGTGGACATTACGACGGGATGAGGAAAAGGGACTGGAAGCTTTTGAGATGTGGATATGGAGACGGATGGAACGTATAAAATCGACAGTCAAAATAAGGAAATGAAGATGTGCTAGACAGAATGGGTGAAGGAAGAACAATGATGGAACTCGTTAAAGAAGAGTAAAAGAAATTAGAGTGGCCACTGGCTAAGAAGAAACTGCCTGCTGACGGATTGCCTTAGAAGGAATGGTCAATGGAAAGATAGTTAGAGATTAAGCATACATCAGATGATAGAAAATATTAAAATAAATGGTTTGTATGCGGATACAAACAGGAAGGCTAGTTGAGGAAAGAGTGGAGAATCCTGAGTTAGCAGTGAAAGACCTGTTTGGCATTAATTTTACTATATTTATTTTTTAGGAAGTTATAATTTAATAATATTTAACATATTTCAAGCTTATTTATGGTTTATTTTTTTAACATCTTGGGCAGAACACTAAGTATGTATATATATATATATACTAGCGGACCAGGCATATGTTGTGCTGCTCAATCGTTCAGTTCTCATGTCATGGCCGGACGATAATAATACGAATAAATAAATTTTTTATCATAAAATTCATTAATTATAAGTTCGCAAGAAAACTCCTCACTGCCATCTGTTGTGACTGAAGAAGCGTGCATTATGACGTCACATTGTCACACTTAATATGTCGGTAATGCAGATGACTACACCAACTGACATAAAAATTCCTATTACCCGATCGCAGCGCCAGCTTCCGGGTGCAATTGTGAGCCTAAACCATACAGGGACCCACAAAAAATGATGTATGAAGTAAGGGACGGTATTAAATGACTGTTGACTCATTTCAGAAGAAAGGCATATTTATTAGTAAACATTACGAAAGAAATAACACTTGTACCAACAGTGAAAAAAAAATTGTTTCTATCTTGTGAATTGGATGTGTCCCATATGAAACTGCTCATTACAACAAATGCTAGATGTGATGACCACCGACGTCGTTGCACACATCGTACCGACGAATCATGTTCCGGTACACTCGTTCCATTACACCTGGTGTCCCGTTAATCTCTTGAACTCGTGACATGTACTGCCTATCCAGTTGCAGAACAACACCGGCAAATCAGACACATTTTAATGGCAGTAGTACGGAAAAGGTGCGTTTACGTACATGTCTTCCTATTCAAAATATCGTTTACTCATTCCCTTCTAGCCCTACAAGTTCGTAACATGATTTCCGAACACACTGTATATCCAGTGAACTCGGGTGCGGACAGCGCCAGTTTTCCTGCGGACGAGACAAGTGTCTCTATCATCCTCAAACATTGAAATCATACGCCATCTAAACAAGGGGAGAGATGGTTTGGCAGACCATTAGAAAGACATGCAAGTGGAGTTATTTTTTCTCGCAGTTGAGAATGAAGATGTATTGGTTCTAATCTTATGATCTATATAACTAAGATACATTGTTTCTTGTTGAAATCTTACACACTGATGCTGCATGAAAAAATATCGAACCTTCCAATGATTAATATCAAAGTTATAGCAGGATTTTAATATCATAATAAATATAGATGTTAAAGTTAATATTTTTTTACTTTAAAATTCTTTTAATATTTAAATATAACTTAAATAATGAAAAACATCTAAATAATTAATTGTTGTTCATTGTTGAATAAAAATGTCTCAGTAACAATTAAAGATTGTATTATATAACAGTCTTTCTAAATAATGCTTTTAAAATTGTGTCTTAAGTCATTGTTATCTGAAATATAAAGCTTTCTGTTATAACTATAATAAGAACACCTGCTTAACTTAATATTTTTTAAAATAAAAGTATACTAAATTCTGATTGGGTGCTAAAACAATTCACTTTTTGATTTAACAAATCAAATTTAAACATTATATTAACCAATAGAATTAAAAATATTAAATCATGTGATGTAAATAATGTTCTTTAAAATTATAACAGAATTACTCTAGTCAGTCAGCATATAACTTTCATCAAGGATAGAAGCAATAACAGCTCTCTTGATAAAATGTGATATTTAACACAAGAAGAATATGTATAACTGTAGGCTTTCACGGCCGGCGTCTGATCCCTATTAGGTTCGTCTTCCGGGCATATAGGCCGTGGTCCAGTCGTTCTTCTACTCGACGTTTCGTCTACTGCTGCGGTAGACATCTTCAGGAGATACTGCGTGCTCTCTGTGAAACTCCTCAACAGTCGGCTGCAGACTGGCTGGTCGTTGGAAACTCCCTCCCTATTTATAGGCACGCCCTGGTGGAGAGGCGGTTTTCTGCGCGGTCCGTGTTGCGTGCTGTTTTGTCCAGGCTGTCGCTAGCAGAAGTCATAGGCTTCGTTGTCGTATTGTGCAGTGCCGGGATCCAGATTTTGTTTATCTTCATGGTTTCTTCTTTTTTGTTAAAGGAATTTTTGTGTTATATATATTTCAATGGCTTCTCTGTACAGTCTGGTGTAATAATGTGATGTTTGGGACAATACCTGTGTTTCTTCGAATCTTATTATATGTTCTTGGTTGTTCATCCAGTGTTCCGCTACGGCTGATTTTCCCTTTGTTTTAGTCTGCAATGCCTCTTGTGTTCTTGCAATCTTGTGGTAAACCATTCTTTTTGTTGTGCCGATATAAACCTGTCCACAACTGCAAGGGATGCGATATATACCGGCAGTACTTAACGGATCTCTTGTATCTTTGGCTGGGCGCAGTATATTGCTGATTTTTTGTGTTGGCTGTAGGTTGTAGATATGTTATATTTATTTAATATTCGACCAATTCTCTCCGTTATTGTCTTGATATATGGTAGGTACACCTTACCCTTTGTCTCCTCCTTGTTCCCGTTTTCGGATTTGTATTTATTGGGATTTATGGCTCGGCGAAAATCTGTTTTGCTGTATCCATTGGATTGAAACGCTGCTTGGAGATGATTAATTTCTTCTTGTAGATACTGTGGTTCCGAAATCCTACACACAGTATCTACAAGAAGAAATTAATCATCTCCAAGCAGCGTTTCAATCCAATGGATACAGCAAAAACAGATTTTCGCCGAGGCATATAATACCAATAATACAAATCCGAAAAACGGGAACAAGGAGGAGGAGACCAAGGGTAAGGTGTACCTACCATATATCAAGACAATAACGGAGAGAATTGGTCGAATATTAAATAAATATAACATATCTACAACCTACAAGCCAACACAAAAAATCAAGCAATATACTGCGCCCAGCCAAAGATACAAGAGATCCGTTAAGTAGTGCCGGTATATATCGCATTCCTTGCAGTTGTGGACAGGTTTATATCGGCACAACAAAAAGAATGGTTACCACAAGATTGCAAAAACAACAAGAGGCATTGCAGACTAAAAACAAAGGGAAAATCAGCCGTAGCGGAACAATGGATGAACAACCAAGAACATATAATAAGATTCGAAGAAACACAGGTATTGTCCCAAACATCACATTATTACACCAGACTGTACAGAGAAGCCATTGAAATATATAAACACAAAAAATTCCTTTAACAAAAAAGAAGAAACACATGAAGATAAAACAAAATCTGGATTCCGGGCACTGCACAATACGACAACGAAGCCTATGACTTCTGCTAGCGACAGGCCTGGACAAAACAGCCAGCAACACGGACCGCGCAGGAAAACCGCCTCTCACCAGGGGCGTGCCTATAAATAGGGAGGGAGTTCCAACGACCAGCCAGTCTGCAGCCGACTGTTGAGGAGTTCACAGAGAGCACGCAGTATCTCCTGAAGATGTCTACCGCAGCAGTAGACGAAACGTCGAGTAGAAGAACGACTGGACCACGGCCTATATGCCCGGAAGACGAACCTAATAGGGAACAAGAAGAATAATTGATTCAAGAAAAGAAAATAATTTAATTTTAATTGACGGTGAAGAATAATACCACCTATCATTTACATTGATCTGCTGGGAAATTACAATAGGAAATAAATTTACAACTATTTCTACAAGAACCAGTTTAGTTAGTGATTTTTAAAACTGTTTTTCCTATCCTGTGTACCATTTCGACCTTGAGAAGAGAACCCAGCTCTACCGAAAATCAGGCACTGAACCAGTTAATTCTTTTTGGGACACTAATCCTTCAAAATGTTACTACATCAGAGTGAAGAGAGTTAGTCTGCTTCAAGATGTCACCACAACATGGGAAAAGAATTATTTCTTCAAAGTACAAAGTGCTTTATATCACTGGTGTGGCAGGCTGGCACACTAACCCATTCACTGACTCTCCATACTTCCCTATACTGAGCTAATGTTTCCCAATCATCCCCTGTATAATCTACTTCCAACGAGTCGAATTTAACGTTATTCTCTAACCCTCATTCTTGGTGTACGAATTGGACATTTTCCCCTCTCGTGCCTATTTCCTTCCCCACTCGTGCCACATGTCCTATCCATCGTAGTCTAAGAGACTGAGATCTTTCTTATTATATCTTTTTCCATAAATATGATGTAGTTCACTGTTCTGTAATCTCCTCCATTCACCTGCCTGTTCACCTCACTTTGGTCCAAAATATTTCCTAAGAACTTTATTCTCAAATACTCGTAATCTCCTTTCCTTCCTTAAAGTAACAGTCCATATTTCACATTCATATAACTGGAACAATAACAGTTTGATTTGATTTCAGTTTAACGTTCCCCTCCCTCTAGAGGACTTGGGATGACAGGTGTCTCTATAATGCATTAATGGCAACGCATTTCTAGAATTGAGCCTGTGTTTAATTTTTCATCCTGTTTATGATTATTCTTCCAGGTATTTGAATTCAGCCACTTGTTGAAAGTTTTCCATCATTTGTCATTACTAACTGTTTCCATTATATAATGTATTCCTCTGTGTGGTCAATGGTAATATATTTAGTTTTATTGATGCTTACTTCCAGCTCCAATTTCCCAGTTGTTACTTGCGTTACATTATCATGGATATAATTATTATTATTGTCCGCTATTGACCCATTACATTGGTCAACATGATTTTTGTCTCAGAAGTACCAATAATTGTACTTCATGAATTTTTTTATCGTGTTTTCAAATATGTATTCGGAATTTCTCCATCACCCACACTTTTTATTTCAATTTCTATTAAAGCTTTTAAATAATTATTTTATTAATAAACGTTTTTTCGTCCATTTGTGACATTGTAAAATAAAAAACGGGGAACACTTTCATCCAGGAGATTCAGCTTTGGAAAAGAGATATAAAGGCAAATGGAATCCTAATATGCTGCCCGATTATTCTTGGGCCATCGTTCATTTTGGGAGGAAGCCTAGAAGGATGCTCAACAGGCAGGCAAAAATATAGCAGAAAATCGTCATTTCTTACTTTCTAGGGTGAGTCCGAATGTTCGAATATTGTATAGTTACGAATGTAGAAAATATTAAAGTGTTTTGAAATTATAAATTCCTGCCTCTCGGAAACCTTGCGTGATGGAGAAAAAACCGATATCATATTTGAATTCAGCAGAAAAATTACTATCAGAATTACATATTTTTCTTTATGAGACAAAAAAAAATATATTTTGATGCGGCAGTGTTATTAATTATTTTTTTTTTTCTTTACAGGTGAGTGCTGATCAGGTGTAAAGTGTGGTGGGTCTGTTGTGTCTAAAATATTGTAAGTACAACTGTAACTTATAAAAATTGTTGGAAGTGTTAAATAATATTATGTTAGAGAAAACAGTATATTTCTGTCGTTTCCAATTACAATTGCAGTGATATGCCTGATAATATAAAATTATGGAAATATGCACCTGAAAGGTCCGTCTCCTCAACTTAATTAATCATTTAAACTGGTTTGCATTGCATGTATTGGGTTCGTTTTCGTTTATCAGGCTGGTCGTTCTGAGCTGCTTTTATGATTTCCATCTCTTCGAGTCTTCAGTGAAACACCCAATCCTGCCGATAATGGGACAAGTCCCGAAAGCGCTACAGTTAAATGATTAATTAATGTTGAGGAGACGGACCTTTCAGGTGAATATTTCATAATTTTATATTAATTTTGAATAATACCTCAACGGAACACATCATGAATCTTATAAAAGTTGAATATGCCTATTACTCAACTATTTGGTCTCGGGATGGGCTGATTCGTATGCACGAGATCGAGTCCGTTCCCGGCCTTAACAAGCTAACTGGGTGATCGTTTCTTTGAGAATTTTCCTTATCTGTACGAAAAAATATCGTAAAACTTCGAACACTCTTCTGGCCATCATCACCATGTTTGTACGAATGTGTTTTTCGTCGAATAATGTAAATTTCGCAGGAGGAACTGACATTGAGCTGATCACACATGACCTCCATGACCTTGTGCGGTCAAAAAGTATGTGTGTGATCTATAGTTTAAAATTCCTCTCCCGACAGGTTGTGCCACTGTAAGGCCCGGGTGGTGCGTGGCACGTAAAAGTACCTATATAATAAGATAAATTGAGTTAATAGAATTATATGACAGATAACATCGCTTTTCAATAACATTTTATCGTGAGGTTAGAATATTATTGAAAAAAAATATATCCACTTCATTTTCCCATTCAATTTCGTTTATAAAACAGTATTAAAAATGATGATCTTGCAGAAGATTTCCGGGCTGTTGGCCGTGGGCTTGAGGTTGTAGTTCCCCAATGTTTCACCAGAGGACTGCGTTCCGGCATACCTCAAGGATTGTCTTGAGACATGTAGTTCTCCAACGTTTCGCCAGAGACTGCGTCCGGCATCCTCAAGGGTTGTCTTGAGACCACGGCCAACAGCCCGGAAATTCTCTACAAGATCATCATAGCAACTCCTGCCGTGAGTGTCTACGTCAATACATTCATCCGAAATTTTTAAAATGTGATTTCTAAGGAAACAGTCCCGTAGTCTGCGATGGTCGTATGGGGAATGAAATAGACGCACGGAATCGCATAGCAGGAAAATCAGAGGGAAATCGCCCGGTAGGCAGGACAACAAACAGGCGGGAGAATAATATTAACAATGATTTAAGGGAAGTAGTTTAACTGGAGATGATTGAAAAACATTGTCACAGGAGAGCTTTATTCTCCGCGTCCATGAACCTACGGGTTCGATAGTTCCACTGAGTTACTTATTTCATACTTCGCATTTTATTATCTTTCCTCGTAAGTAATGTCGGTTTTTAATGTAATGTCGTGGTGTCTGATGTTGTGAATAAGAGCTCTTCAAGACGACAGAACAACGGTCGTGACGATACTGAGGATGGAATAGAAACTATGTTCAGAAACTAGTATAGTCAAATAAGAACAACAATATGAGGTGAGTGATAAAGATTCTACCTGAATGGATGCAATATGTTCATCGAATGGAGGATCACAGAATGCATAAGTAAATGTCTTCTTCCGAATGCAGTATTGGGTGATGATGCCCGTTCTGCGACTACAAAAACTGATCTTTCCATCGGTTGAAGGGTATTCCGAGGTCTCTTTTGCCTTTAGGGTTGAGGTGGTAAATCATCTTTGGTAAACGGGAATTTTGACATTCTCTGGACGTGTTTGGAACCATTTAATCTGATAATTTTGTATATGTTCAACCATTTCCCTACTATTCCACTGCATCCTTATCTCATTACTTTTCATTCTAATCCCTTAATGTTACTCCAGTTAGTGATCGGAGGAATTTCATTTGTGAAAACTATTAATGCGGGGATTTATATTTTGCTCGAAGTGTCCTGCATTCACTTCCGTATAGTAGAGCAGGTTTGGCTATGGCATTATGAAATCTCAATTGGATTTCTTTCCTCATTTGTTTTCCAAAATTTCTCCTAATTATACCATTTAATCTGTTTATATTTTTCTAAATTTGTTTCCACATCTTTTTGATTATGAAACTGTGATATATTATTACCTAAATAATTAAAGTGTGTTACTTGTTTCTATTGGTTTATTATTTATTATTATTTTTACTCTCGAAAAGTCCCTTTCCAGTGATTGCATAAGTAAATGTTAAAACTATCAACCTGCAGGGAAGAAGAAGACCAGGACGTCCACTCAAAAGACTTTTGGATGGTGTTTCTATTAAGACCGAAACAGGTCAACAATTGGCCCAAATTCGTGAATGGACTATGATGATGTTATCCTAAGGAATATCATCAGTATTAGGCTTGCGTACCAATATTTTGGCAGGTGTTTCAACATAAACGATTATCTGTGTACAAGTGTTTGTGTTTGTGTTTCTCCGATTGTAGATTATACATTCCAGAGTGCTAGGAATGAAGGTGTTTTTATCGGAATTATCTCGCCAGATGTGATTATGATGCAGAACCATTGTCACCTGTGCTAGTTAGCATGCTGTTGACATATCCTGACATACCTCTGATGCGGTAGTTCTCTCACAACATAAAACTCCTTAGTTCTTTGTACTGTATTCAACTTGTACACCTTTTGTACCCTACCTACAACAATTCTCTGGTCTTTATTGGGATGCTTTGTCTGAATATAATTTATAGGGCCTAATGATATTGTGAAAAGAAGATGTATTACTATTGGCCGATAGCGAGGAGATACTAAAGGCCAACACGCACACACTATTGAGTAACACTAAGAAATTAGGACTGGAAGTAAATATCAGTAAAACTAAATATATGGTCAACACGTAGAAATCAGTATATAATGGACAGCTAAGGACAAATGAGGGAAATTTTGAGGAAGTGGCTGAATTCAAATACCTAGGAACAATAATCACAAATAGGAATGAGATGCACAAAGAAATTAAAACATAGGCTCAATTCTGGAAATGCTGTGTTATTATGCATTGCAGAGACTATTGATGTCCCAACTCCTTTCAAAAAAACGTTAAGGTGAAAATATATAAAACTATTATTCTACCAGTTATATTATATGGGTGCGAAACATGGACTCTTACTTTAAGGGAGGAAAGGAGATTACGAGTATTTGAGAATTAAAGTTTTAGGAAAATTTTTGGACCAAGAGAGATGAACAGACAGGTGAATGGAGAAGACTACATAACAATGAACTACATGGTCTTTATAGGAAGCCAGATATAATAAGAACAGTTAGTCTCGTAGACTGCGATGGGCAGGACATGTTGCGCGTATGGGGAATGAAAGACGTGCATGGAAACTTCTTGTAGGAAAGCCAGAAGGAAGAACGCCCAGTTGGTAGACCAAGAATGAGGTGGGAGAACAACATTAAATATGGATTTGAGGGAAGTGAATTATACGGGGGATGATTGGAAAGCATTGGCTCAGGATAGGGATGTATGAATAGCTTATGTCGCGCGGCCATGAACCTACCAGTTCGATAGTGCCAGTGAGTAAGTAAGTATTGTGAAAAGAAAAATTAATGTGTGAACCAGGAATCGAACCGTGGACCTCTAGTTATCTAGACTAGTGTGCAGCCCACTACACCATTCCACAGCTGGCACAAACACTAACAATTCTTTCCACATATACAAATCTATAATTCTCGTTTCGTCCGCTGTCAGGTAGATGACACTGCCATCGTCAACGGCCGGCTTCGTTTAGAAGTATCTATATTTGAGAATTTTGCACCACCACTTTTGTAAGCAGTAAAGATGTTATTAACATTTTTCAATACTGTTATTTTAACAACAGTTTCAATAATGGATCATATATACTATTATAATGATATTGTGAAAAGAAAAATTAATGTCTGAACCAGGAATCGAACCGTGGACCTATAGTTCTCCAGACTAGTGTGCAGCCCACTACACCATTGTCTAAATAGTTGCCTCGAAAAGAGATCTAAACCCACACAAAATTTGAAACTTCAGTTTTCAGTGGAGTAGTTATCTATCTGGAGAATATGACGGCATGGTGGATGTAAAACTATCCATACTCTCTTCCAGTACCTGTTATATTTATTTTTAAAAGTTGGCTTTCATGCGAAATACTGATCTATATGTAACAAAATGGCGGAAGCAGTTAATAGCAATGCAGAAAAACAATTATTACACAGTTACATGAATTCTGATGAGAATCTTAGAGAAAATGAGTGAAAATAAGAAATACACAAAGAATGTAATGAAATAACATTAAATAAAAAATAAATACTAAAAACTGATTAAAGTTACGCATTTTCCTAACTGAATCAGTGTTCAATATGTATTTTGTATTTCTTATTATAGCATTTTTAGTCAAATAGCTATGTGTTAGATAAGGTAACAGTTTCGTGACACTAGCGCTAGCATTACTTCCCCTCTATCCGTGCATACTGAAATTGGCCGAGTAATAGATAATTTGGAGAGAGAAAGCCGATCAATTTTTGCTCGCAGCCTCTTTTTCTCAGGCTTGAGGTTTTCTGAGCCCGAAAAATCTTCAGTCTTGTGAGCTATGGCTTAAAATTCTAACCAACTAACTCACTTGGCACTATCGAACTCGTAGGTTTCATGGCCGCGCGGACATAAGCTCTGCATACATCCCTTTCCTGAGCTAATGTTTTCCAATCATTCCCCTGTATAATCTACTTCTCGTCAAATCATAGTTATGTTCATTCTCCCACCTTATTCTTGGTCTACAATCTGGCGTTTTCCATATGGCTTTCCTACAGAAGCTTCCATGCACGTCTTCTTCATTCCCCATACGTGCAACATGTCCTGCCCCATCGCAGTCTACGAGACTTAACTGTTCTTTTTATATCTGGCTTTCTATAAAGATGTGTAGTTAACTGTTAAGTATTCTTCTCCATTCAACCTGTCTGTTACATTCTCTTTGTGGCCAAAAATTTCTTAAGAACTTTATACTCAAATATTTCGTTATCTCATTTCCCTCCCTTAAAGTAAGAGGTCCATGTTTTCGACACCCCATATAATATAACTGGTAGAATAATAGTTTTATATATTTTCAGTATCGGCCGCGGTGGGACTAGTGGTTACGCTTCTTGCCTCTTGTCTCCCGAGGGTCGCGGGTTCAAACCCGGCCGGGTCGACGGATTTTTTTAGGATGGAAAAAATCCAAGGAGCAAGTCCTCCGGGTGTGGGACTTTTAAGCCGTGTGTTGCCCGAGTCTGAAGATTTTCAGGCTCGTAAAATATCCTGAAGCCTGAATGTGAAAGGCCTCTTAAACAAAAATTTACCGAATTTTCCCGTCCTAGTACTACCTTGTTTCCTAGATGTCAGTATGAGGCGGAACAGCTGACCACGGACCATCAAATGACATGTATACGAAAACAAGTGTAACTAAAATTAGCATGGTTCAATTCTTCCCTGTAGGGGGAGAGCGCGTAAATCTCTGTTTACCGGAAAACATGGGCCTTACAAGATATAAGAAGATATTTTCAATTTGAACGTTTTTTTAGAGAAGGAAGTTGGGACGACAAGAGTTCTGTAATGCATAATAGTATGCATTTCCAGAATTGAGCCTATGTTTTTAATTTCTTTGTGATCACTAACTGGAGTAACATTAAGGGATAGAAATGAAAAGTGAATGAGATAAGGAATGCAGTGGAATTGTAGGGAAATGGTTGTGAACATATACAAATTATCAGATTAAATGGTTCCAACACGTTCAGGAGAATATCAAATTCCCGTTTACCAAAGATGATTTACCACCTCAACCCTAAAGGCAAAAGAGACCTCGGAAGACCCTTCAACCGAATGGAAAAGAAAATCAGTTTTTGTAGTCGCAGAACGGGCATCATCACCCAATACTGCATTCGGAAGAAGAGAAGGATTGAGCCTATGTTTAGTTTCTTTTGTGCATCTCATTCCTATTTGTGAATATTGTTCCTGGCCCTTAAAATTCTTCCTGGAGAAATTTTTATTTGGCGTTTTCCATTCTAAAAATCCATCAACCCTGGTTTGAACGCGCGACCATCGGTTTCAGAGGCAAATGGCGAGGATTCTGTTGGTCACAGCGTATTGTTTACAAGCACAGACTTGTTACAGAACTGTGCTGGTAGAGCCGTGTGTCTTGTGTAATTCAGAACAGTATACGGTAGTGTTTTCGTCACGGTCTCATTGAATAAAGGAACAAGTATTGAAATGCAAGTCGTGCCCCCGTCACGCGTCAATTACTCTAACTGGCGGGTGAAAACGTATATTTTTGTTGATCACGACACTCCGCTCCTGGTTATATCAGTGGCCCACAGCTTTCCCAATCATAATTGATATACTCTTTGCCTGTAACCACGTGTCCGGCGATGTTTAAAATAAACATATTAAAATGACTCCAAATACAGCATAGAAAATAATAATAATAATAATAATAATAATAATAGCTTTATTTTAACCTGGCAGAGTTAAGGCCTTTAAGGCCTTGTCTACCACTCAACCAGGTTTTAAAAAATACAAAGAAAAGTCGTTAAATCTAAATTACAATATATATATATAAACGATTACAAGTTGTGAATAAAATATACAATTAATATTTATAATGTATTTTAATTTTACTCTAAATTTAACGAATTAAGTTATAATAATAATAGTACACAGATATATAAAAAAAACGAGGAAAAAGATTAATGGACATAGTATAAAATTAAATTAAATACGAGAAAAATTAATTATTAGACAACAGGTACTGGTTAAATGTTTAAGCGTGACTTAAAGGTGCCAAGGGTGCGGCAACCCTGATATCTTGAGGAAGGAGATTCCAGGAGCGGGCGGAGCCTACTGTGAAGGAAGTAGAATAGGAGGAAGTGCTATGAAGAGGAATTGTTAGCAGACTGCTATCTTGTGACCTAGTGTCAATATTGTGGTAGGAGGATAACTTCTCAAATCTGGACGCCAGGTTAAAGTAGGAAGGTAGGAATTCAGAAGCTTGAAAAAGTAGCGAAAGAGAGAGTGCCAATTTACGTCTATCAGTAAGACGGAAGCAAGAGAGGTTATTAAAGTGTTCGGAAATAGGGGTCATAACGGCGGATCCGGAAACGGACGGATCGCGGGAATTGAAAAATGAATCGAATGCAAGCATTATGAACACGCTGAAGTCTCTGCGACATAGGCATGAGAAAATGGGGGCCATCAACATAATTTCCTAAAGTTACTGATACAAATATTAACATTAACGCATTTAAAAAAACGTGTGTAAAAGGGTTTTTAAAAATGGTACTGTAAGTACCCCCATCCTACCCTTAAAGGTAGTGTTTTAACATCCATTATAAAATTACTGCTAAAACAATAAACAGTTTTTTACATATTTCAATTTTTACGTTTTCGGTAGGTCCCTTTATTACGTAAGAACATGAATTTCCAGAATAATAGAAACATAAAATATGACCTCATTGACTTTTTGCAGATGATGGATTTGGTTTATTGGTATAATTAAAGCTCCAACAGAAAGAGATTTACAGTATTCTATACACAAGTTAACAGAATTGCAAAAAGGTAAAATATGCGGGAAATCAATACAAAGACGAAAGAAAACTAAAATGAGACCTTTTATGGGAAATACCCTATACCTAGCAAAATTGTTTGGATGATGAGATATAAATTTTAGAACGATGAAAAGAATTTAATTATTTGCGTTGTAATTTAACATTTCAAGATGAAGCTGGGATAGTATCAAAAGAAAATCACAATTGTTACAAAAAGCAAAGGGGATATTAAAATTAACAGCAGAATGTAAACCATCTGTAGTACAGAAGAAACACAAGATAACGGCTTTATAAGGTTCTCGTAGACCAGTATTAATATATGGTAGTGAAGCATGGACAATACGATGAAGAGATGAAAGCCGAGTAATTAGCAAATGAGATGCGATTTATGCGCCGTACAGCAGGCTACACAAAGTGGGACCATAAAAGAAATGAAATTTATGGAAGAGTTGGATGTGAAACCCATTCTTCGCCATATACAAAAACCTACCGAGAACAACTGGAACGCCCATCTTCACACGAATGCCGTCTCATAGAATTCCCCCAGCCATACTTCGTACTGCCCGCAAGCCAAAAGATCGCTGGGACGTACAAAAAGCTATGGATAGAAAATTCCTCTTTGAGACCGTAACTTTCCATGGATTATGATGGTGATGATGATAAATTTCCAGAATTGAGCCTCAAATGTTCTGTAAAAGCTAATATTTAAACGCAGCTCAAACTGCCTGCAATTTTTCCTCCTGCAACGAACTGAATACATGTAATTTGATTGTAATTAAGAAAAAACTGCAAATGTTTCCATAATTCGACTTTTTTTTTGAATTCGCTTAGTTACTACGCAATTTCTTCCGGTAACAGAGGGTGATGCATATTTTTTTAGTTGGCCCTGAACAAAGTTTTTTTTTCCGCTAAAAATTGTTATTTTCGTGAAATAACATGCCACGTGTCCGTAACAAACTTGGGGGGGGGGAAATGAAGTTGGCAGCCTTTGTTTTGGGCGGGTGGTTCAATTATTATTTTATTATTTGCAAAGACTGTACTTGAAGTTGTATCGATTTGGTTAAAAGTTGCAGTCGATAATCCACCCACTTTATAACCAGAAATAGCGGCATACATTTTTTTAATTTTAATCTTGTTGGGCCTCGGTACCCGCATCCTAAATTAACTAATGCCCTTCTCGATCGCATAGCTGAATATTTTAGTTTTTTCGATTTTCTTGTCTCTAGATGGCACCATGTCGCCGCCTTGATACAAGCACTGTTCACATCATTGCGTTCCTGGGCCCATGAATATTAAATTTCCTGAAATGTCAGTCTTCAGATGTCTTTTACTTCTCTGTCCTATCGAATTCAACTTTTTTCCTCTAATATCCCTTTTTCCGTCGTTAATATTATGGAATTATTATTTATTCTGGTTCTGTGCCTTCTACTTTTTCGTGGAATTGGATACGGTTTTCGTGAAATATTTCCAAAAAGGAAATGCGTGCACTCAGCGAATACCTCAGCAGGTCGAATATATTTATAAAATAGGAAATTATTATCACAGGATTGATGATCGGGGCAAGAGGTACTATACCAGGATTCTTAGCACATTTTGGAATTCCTTAGATTTGGACAGGGTGTATCTTTCTAAAATTGGATCACTGCCATTAGAGGATCAATTTCAATTTTAAGAAAAACCTATTTACAAAATTTCTACTTTTATAGTAACACTTCATTCTGGCTTACAATTTGAATTTTTTTTAAGTGTATTTCAAATTGTATTTAATCAATTAAAAACACTTGTTTGTCTGTATCACTTTGTCCTTGAGGCAATCCTCTAATGAGGAAAGTTTGATATAATAAAAAAAATATATATTCTATTGATATAAAAGAAGGTTTTATCCAAACATTGAATTTGGGTTTTCTTACCTAACTTAGTGGTAATACCCAACTCTTAGGTCCTTGGCCATGCAGACATAAGCTCTCCACACATCCCTATCCCTGAGCTAAAGTTTTCTCCAATCATCCCCCGTATAATCTCTTCCCACAAATCATAGTTTAATGTTATTATCCCACCTCATTCTTGGTCTACTCTGGTGTGTTTGCTCCCTCGTTTTCCTACATAAAGCTTACGGGCCCCTATTTTCAAAAGAAAGTCGTGTAAGGAGAATTGCAATGAAGATTAAGATATAATAGGCAGGTTGCAATTGTTCATGCGACTTCATTTTGCTGTCCCCATTCGTGCCATACATCCTGGCCATCGAGTCTACAAGACTTAACTGTTTTTGTTATGTGTGGTTTCCTCCTATAAAGATCATGTCTTTTTCTATAGTAAAGCTGCAATCATAGCATGAAAATGCTATGATTACAGTGAAGGACCTGCCTCGGGCGGAATTATTATAGGATTTATATATAATATATATATATAATATATATATATATATAAGAAAATAAATTAGTATAGAAAACTATTTTACTATACAATATTTTACCAATGAAAGTATTAGTAATTTTAATATTTATTTTCATAAATAATTAAATGTGATTAATTGTTAAAAATAATTCTATCACAGGAGGTGTATAAGCTAGTTTATTATTAAATAGTGTGTGTATGGAAAGCTCATGCCCGTGCGACGATGAGCCTTCGGGTTTTAATAGTACTAGGCTGTGAGTTAGTTATGTTAGCAGAGGCCGTCACCTGATCTGGAAAGCGGGAGAATTCATTTTAACGATGAGGAACACTCTATTTTTCACGTGTTCAAGAAAATTGTTAGAGAGAATAATAGATCTTCAGAATACTTGTTCGAGAGATCGGGCCATGTGCCAGGGGAGGATGCATTACGTGATATTGACCGAGTGTTGATGGCCTAACAGACTTAATGAACATAAATCTAACAAGACTTATTCAAGAAATAAAAGAAAAAGCAGATTTCTTGTTGTGAGCATAAAATTCTGTTCCAGTCCTTTGTACTTTTTACATCCTTTCGTCCTGGGCTGGTCTAGAGTTCCTTTGTTTTATTACTTGTTTTGTAATAGATGGTTCACATCTCCTGAACTCCGATGGAAATGCGACGCCCGGATCAAAAATTGTCTCAAATTGCCTGTGAAACAAAATAGTACCAGCTTTTTTGTCTCATTCCTTTGACATTGTTGCCAGATGTTTCACCGTAAACATCCTTTTTGACACTCATTGCAAGGCAAGTTGGTTACTTCTTTAATGGAATCAATGCATTTGTCAATAGTAGAAACGCTATTACCGCAAAAACCCGTTTTTCGATTTATTATTTAATGCGCTCTATAATATAGTAGGTGATAGCGAGAAGATTCTAAGGGCCAGCAACCCAGTTATATTGGGTAACGCTATGAAATTTGGGCTGGAAGTAAATATCAATATAATTAATATATAGTTTTGGATACAACATGTTTCATCGAATGGAAGATCACAGAATACCCAAACAATGTTAAGAAATCAACCTGCAGGAATAAGAAGACCAGACGTTCCACTCAAAAGACTTTTGGATGGTTTTTCTCTTGAGCCCGAAACAGGTCAACAATGGCCTAAATTCGTGAATGCACTATGTTGATGATTAATGATATAGTCACATAGAAATATCATAATACTTCTTCTTCAGCGGCTACCGGGGACATTGGCATCTTTTAAAAGAAATCTAAATTTATATTTGCTCTTAACCTCGTCTTCATCATTACCCAGTGTAAGATATATATATATTATATATATAATATAATATATATA
The DNA here is from genome assembly GCA_030220185.1 of Diploptera punctata. Lineage (NCBI taxonomy): Eukaryota > Metazoa > Arthropoda > Insecta > Blattodea > Blaberidae > Diploptera > Diploptera punctata. The sequence goes on from JASPKZ010001809.1 coordinate 50,351, forward strand.
TATATTAATAGGTGTTTCTCGTATAATTTATCATATTCATACAATTATTTTTTGATTGCGGAATGAGCCCATGTAGGACTACGCAAAGTACTTAGAGGCGTTTCCTTTGAGCCCAAATTTCTTTCATTTTCTTGCTATGAGCTTGTTTTATATCATCTGTCCAATGTTGTTCCAGTTTTTTGCTTCGGTTTGTCCTCTTGGTCAGCTTTCCACTTATTCACCTAAATTCTCTAAATATCATCTCTGTTTGGGATATTCTTCTTTAGTAATTCCTGCCATTATTTAAGTCCTTTTTGACTTCATCATATCACTTCATTAGTATCCACTGGAGCTTTACTTCTGTTTTTCGTAGAATTCCCATTATCTGTTTTGTAAGCCTATTTGAGTTCATTCGTTTAATATGGCCATAACATTTTAACCTTCGTTTTCTAATATCACTTATGAATGTCATACTATTATCATTATATTATTATTATTATCGTATTATTATTTATTAGCGTATTAGTTATTGTTATTATCGTTATAAAATGCTGTTTGTACATGAAATTACATTGCTACATTTAATGTAATCTTTAACTGTTTATTAATTAGTATAGTGTTATATCTATATTGTCAATTATTTATTTGTATTTGTGCTGGTTGAGTGGAAGAGAAGGCCTTATAGCCTTAACTATGCCAGAATAATAAAAACACCTTTATTATTATTATTATTATTATTATATTATTATTATTATTATTAAGGTATGGGTCTGGTGGCCCGTTCCGGTCCCGCCCCCGGTTGCACTAGCATTGCTTTGGGGAGTTCCAGTTTTTTTTAATTTTCCTCGTAGCAGGTAACCGGCCTGCTGCCGAGTAATTCTCAATGGTGGGCTGCCACCTCAAAGCATTTGAACTTGCTTCTTCTGTAGAAACCCCCAGGTGGAGGGCTGCCTCTTCCGCTCTGTCTCACCTTTATTGAAGCTTATTCTTTTGGCCGATCCAAACCGTTGAGGTCTTCACCCGTATCCCTGGGCAGGGGCCCTCGTTATTCTCCCACGGTAGATTTGGGTTCTTGACGGAACTTAGTTCCTAAGATTCTTAGTGTTCACCCCCGCGACGAGAACGCGCCTGTCAAGAATTACCCAGCTGTATAGGTTATAGCTTATGCCGCCCCCCCCCCGTACACGCTGGTGCCGGGTTTATTACCTCGTCTAAAACAAGCTAAAGGCCACAAAGAAATATATACTAGAAAATGGACCGTTAATGACAAATGAGGGAAATTTTTTAAGAAATGGCTGAGTCCAAATGCTGAGAAACAAGAATGAGATGCGGTATACCAATTATACATAGGTTCAATTATGGAAGTGCGTGTATTACGTATTGCAGGAAATCTTGTCGCCCCAATCCTTTCAACAAACACGTTAAATGAAATATATAAAACTGATATTCTCTTAGTTATATTATATGGATGCAAAGCATGTACTCTTGCATTAAGGGAGGAAAAAGAGATACGAGTATTTGAGAATAAAGTTCTGATGAAAATTTGTGGACCAAGGAGGGACTATACAGACAGGCGAATGGAGAAGACTACATAACAGTGAGCTACATGCTATTATGGGAAGCCGGATATAAAAGAACAATTAAGCCTTGTAGACTGCAATGGGCAGGGATGTTGTTGCACGCATGGGGAATGAAAGATGTGCATGGAAGCTTCTTGTATGAAAACCACAGGGAAACAAAAACACCCAGTTGGTAGACCAATAATGAGGCGGGAGATAACATAACTTTATATTTGAGGGAAGTAGATTATACAAGGAATGACTGGAAAGCATTAGCTCAGGATAGGTATGTATGGAGTGCTTATGTCCGCGCGGCCATGTACCTACGGATTGTGATGTGTACCAGTGAGATTATTATTATTATTGTTTTTTTTGCAAATGCCCCAGGTTATCTTTCGACATTCCTGGTGTTCTCTCCTCGCATGCGTATTTGTAACCCATTCTGAGGTCGTGGCGCCTGGAAGGCGGGGTTACGTTGCCCCTATGATATGATGGGTGATGATGATGATAGTGGTGCGCCAGGAGAGTCCCTATCCTAAGTTTAATCTAAGATGAATATGAGTGATGATGATTGCGATGGCCATGTGATTTCAGGGACCGTTTGGGCCTTAAAGTTTTTCCTGACATTTGTCTTACTGGTGATGAATACCCCGATAAAAACCTCGCCCAGAAAAAATGTCCGGCCGGGGATCGAACCCGGCCCGCCGCGTGACAAGGGCGGCACGCTACATCGAGACCCAGCGGGCTGTACTTTCTATTATTATTATTATTATTATTATTATATTATTATTATTATTATTATTATTATTATTATTTTATACTTACTTACTTACTCACTGGCACTATCGAACCCGTAGGTTCATGGCCGTGCGGACATAAATTCTCCATACATCCCTATACTGAGATAATGCTTTCCAATCATTCCTTGTATAATCTACTCTCCCTCAAATCATAGTTAATGTTATTCTCCCCCCTCATTCTTGGTCTACCAACTGGGCGTTTTTTCCTTCTGGCTTTCCTACAAGAAGCTTCCATGCACGTCTTCATTCCCCATACGCGCAACATGTCCTGCCCATCGCAGTCTACGAGACTTAACTGTTCTTATTACATCTGGCTTCCTATAAAGACCATGTAGTTTTCATTGTTATGTAGTCTTCTCCATTCACCTGTCCATCTCTCTTTGGTCCAAAAATGTTCCTCCGATTGAGGGTCTTTCCACTTTTCAGCGGTTGCCCTTTTACCAGCCGGCTGCTGGCCTTCACAGTCCACATGTGTCAATCACAGATGATCAACAGCCAGTGTAGGGGTGACCTGTGGTTAGCCATGTCGAGTCCCCCCAGCCGTTATGCTAAAATTTTCCTAAGAACTTTTTCTCAAAGACTGTATGTGTGGCTTTCTTTCTTCCTATTTATTCTTATTATTATTATTTATTATTATTATTATTATGATTATTATTATCTTTATTGTTATTATTGTTATTATTATTATTGTTATTGTTATTATTACTTGTTATTATTATTATTGTTATTATTAATTGTTTTCTTATTCTTTATTATTAATATTAATATTAATATTATTGTTATTGTTATTTTTATTGTTTTATTATTGTTATTATTTATTATTATTATTATTATTATTATTATTATTATTCTATTATTATTATTATTATTATTATTATTATGGGACTTATTTGTGATGTTTATTGTCTTTGTGCGGTAAAGTTTTGCCAGATGAACTTGTTTGCCCTCAAATAAGTGAGTTTTGTGGCGGTTTATAATTACTTAGGCATGCTAGTTGTATTGAAGCTGAAAGGTGTATTTTGCATAACATTAATGTAAGTGTAGATAGGTCATTCATTAATCATGGTGTGAGTTGTTACATTTCCAGTCATTGGACAGGCTCGCAGCCTGATGACTGCTGTTCGCTGTTCACTAAACTAACTTTACACTCAAAATGTTTTGCTTACTCCAACATTATTATACACGATTTATTACTTTTCCCCTTGGTTTTCACAATTTAATTTTCTTTTACTTTACACGTTTATATCAAAAATCATAAAATATAAAATTAGACATATGTAAAACTGTTATTCTTCCTCTTTAATGGATGTGAAATATGACCTTTTTAGTTTTTTAGGAGGTTGGCCGCGTTGGGACTAGTGGTTATGCTCCTTGTTCTCTGGTCCCGAGGGTCGAGGGTTCAAACCCGCGCCGGGTGTCGATGGATTTTTAGGACGGAAAAATCCAAGAAGCAAGTCCTCCGGGAGGGACTTTAAGCCGTGGGTCCCGAGTCTGAAGATTTTCAGGCTCGTACAAAAGATCCTTAAGCCTGAATGATGAAGCGGCCTCTCAAACAAAATTTACCGAATTTTCTCTCCTAGTAATACCTTGGTTTCCTAGATGTCAGTATGAGGCGGAACGCTGACCACGTACCACTCAAAATGACATCTATACGAAAACAAGTGTAACTAAATTAGTATGGTTCAAATACTTCCCTGTAAGGGGAGGAGAGCGCTTGTAATCTCTGTAAAGGGGGAAAACACAGGCTTACAATATAATACAAGTTTTAGGAGACTAGGAAAGGTTAGTAGTAGGCCTAAGCCTACTTGGGGCTGGGAGGAAACATCAGTAAAACATGTTCACACATTGAAATACATTGATATAATGATAAATCAGGGAAATTTTTGAGGAAGTGAATGAATTCAAATATGTATTAACAATAATCACAAATAGGAATGAGATACACAAAGAAATTAAACATAGGCTCAATTCTGGAAATGCGTGCTATTTATGCATTTCAGAGACTCTGACTTCGCTAAAAAAACGTAAATCGAAAATATATAAAACTCTTATTCTACCAGTTATATTATATGGATGTGAACACATGGACTCTTACTTTAAGGGTTTAAGGGGAGAAAAGGAGATTACGAGTATTTGAGAATAAAGTTCTTAGGAAAATTTTTGGACGCCAGATATAATAAGAACAGTTAAGTCTCGTAAACTGCTATGGGCAGGACATGTGGCACAAATGGGGAATGAAAGACTTGCATGAAGCTTCTTGTTGGAAAACCAGAGGGAAAAACGCGCCAGTTGGTAGACGAAGAATGTGGGGTGAGAGAGATAACATTAACTGTTATTTGAGGGCCAGTGAGTTAGTTAGGTAGTTAGGAACAATAATTACAAACAGGAATATGGTACACAAAAAAATTATACATAGACTCAATTTATAATTTTTGTTATATATTGGCAGGGACTGTTGTCGTGCTAACTTCTCTCAAAAAAACGTTTAAACTGAAAATAAATAAAACCGTTATCTCTCAGTTATATTATATGGATGTGACACATGGACTCTGCTTTAAGGGAGGAAAGAGAGATTACAAAGTATTTCAGATTAAAATTCTTAGTATCATCTTTTGGAACAAAGAGAGATGATGAGACAGGTGAATGGAGAACAGCACTTAACGGTGAATTACATGATCTTTATGGAAAGCCAGATTTAATAAGAGCTGTTAAGTCCCGTAGAGTGGCGTTGGTAGGAACATGTGACACGAGTATGGGATTGGTAGAGAGACATGGGTAGGATTCATTTTCTGTGATATTACATTCTTCTTATTATTCTTTTTCATGAGGTATTTTCCTGTCTCATTACATCTCAGTGTTGGTCGTCAAGGATCCCCTCGTCGTCCTCTTCGTTTATATAACCATATTATTTACGCTATCCTATCGTCCTTTTTTCTCTAAACGTTCTTTCCATTTGCGGCTATGTTTCTATTTTTCATTTATTGCAAATTATTAATTTAGGTAACGCTTATGTTCCTCCAAAGATACTATGAATGTATGCAGTTAACATACGGACCCAATGAGACTTTAGTAGGTGTGTAAGATATTCTAGGCGGAAACATGACGGCGTATACATTTTGGTTAGTGGCCTCTTTATTCAGGCCTAAGGATCTTTTACGAGCCTGAAAATCTTCAGGAGTCGGGACCCACCACGGCTTAAAGTCCCTCGCGGAGGACTTACTACTCTTGGATTTTTCTATCCTAAAAAGTCCATCAACCCTTCTCGCGTTTGAACCCGCTACCCTCGAGACCATCGGCCAAGAACATAACCAGTAAACCACCGCAGCCGATTAGGATGGATTCAAAATCGGAAAAACCCAACATAACCACATTCTTAATCCGCGAAATCTAAAATATACAATATAATATATATATATATATATTATAATATTATAGTATATTAGGGGAACGCCTGTAGCGTAGTGGTTAAGGCCCTGCGCTACAAGCCGGAAGGTCGAGGGTTTTGAGTCCCGGGTGGGTTCGAGATTTTTAAAACTGATTCCAAACCTTCTGGCGGCCACTATTGTAATTAAATTGAAAATCGCGGTTGCAACAAAAAGCACAGCTATCTGGATCTCTCTTTGTTCAAATATACAACCAATTACCTTAATACAATCGTCATCTGTTAGAATCGAAGGGGAACTCGCAGATAATTACTCCGCCATCTGTTAGAATCGTATGGAATTCACAGATAATTATAAAACTCTTTGCTAAATAATAAACAAGTAATTTGCAATAAAAAATAATGCGACTATAAATTTCGTTATAAACTACCCTAAGTCTCAAGTTGAATCAAACTGCACACGAGTGTGCAAAATTTTATTAAAATCGGTTCAGTAGTTTAGGATTCCATCGCGGGCACAAAAACGTGACACGAAATTTTTATTATTAATATATATAACGATCATCATAATCAACAATAACAACTGATTAAGCCCATGTGGCTTGTTCCGGGTTCATAGATTCTCATTCAAAAAGTTGAAATGCATCTCTTTTTCGGTCTACCAACATTCCTGTCTCCTCTTAGTTTGTAATTAAGTATAATTTTTGGAATCCGATCATCTTTCATTCTTTGAACATGTTCTTTCCAGTTTTTTTCTAGATTATTTTATTTTATCTAAAAGTTTTAAAAATATTTAGGCCATTTCTAATATCTTCACTTCTTCTTTATCTAGAAGTTTGCAGTCAGCCACACTTCTGAGGGAATCTCATTTCAGCTGCTTCTTATCTATCTTTTCTTCGCTTTATTTAAAACCCAAAATTCACTACCATACAATTGTAAGGGGACTGCCCCTGCTTTTATATAACAATCATCTTTGTATTTATGCGAAACTTCTCTTAGTTAAAGGAACGAGAAAAGATTGCGAGTGTTTGATAATAAATTGCTTAGGAAATTTTTAAATAAAAGAGAGGTGAATAAGAGAAAATTACACAATAGTAAACTACTTGGCGTAATCCATTGATTGGTTTGTAGCATTGTCTCAAACGTTTAGTTGTGCAGTCTACCGAGTTGCTTGTTTCGCTAAAGTCACAGTTCGGGTGGATTGTCTCCATATGGGCGCTGTGAATTTACTTTTTTCTGTCGCCATTTTGTGCTGACTTCGTTGAACACATTGTTCCACTGAACTGTACAGAAGTAATTAGTGTTCCATACAACGACAGGGTCGCTGATGTAGGAATGCATTTCTTTCTAGTATCAACAAGAAAGGATAGAAATGCCATTGACATAGAAACATCGTAAACTAAGGGAATTTTTCACCAAGTCGAATTAAATGTCCTTTTTGCAGGTTCCAATGAACTTATACAATAAATCTATATTGAGTTTAATTGTGAAACAACAAAAAATTCTGACTGCTAGAGCAATTTTAAATTTTCACTTCAAGTGAACTCCTAAGTCTAAGGTTTTAGAGGGTCCAATTGTGAATCTAAAACATCCAGGGACTCACTCAAGCATACACCAAAAAGTAATCAAAATCGGTCCAGACGTTTATGCAGTTTTAATTTCGGGGTTCAAAGTAAAACTCACTTCCTCCATGTGTCGGATTTCGCTCATTTTTGTACAAATACTACTTCGGTTTATTTTAATAGAATATACCGAGTTTCGTTGTGAAACATCGAAAATTGTGACCGCTAGAGCAATTTTAAATATTCACTTCATGTGAAATTGCTTCACCTAATGGTTTAGAGGGTCCAGCTTGTGAATCTAAAACATCCAGGGATCCTCTCTAACACACAAAAAAGTAATCAAAATCTGTCCAGTTGTTTATGCAGTTTTTAATTTTTTGGGTTCAAGTAAACCTCCACTTCTAATTGTCGGATTTCGCTCATTTTTGAACAATACCTACCCAGGTTTTTTTAATAGGATATTCCGATTTCATTGTGAAATATCGAAAATTGTAACCGCCAGAGAGATTTTTTAAATGTTCACTTCATGTAAACTCTTACACTTAATGGTTTTAGAGGGTCCCAGTTGTGAATCTAAAACATCCAGGGATCCACTTCAAACACACACAAAAAAGTAATCCAAATCGGTCAAGTCGTTTAGGCAGTTTTTTATTTTGGATTTCAGGTAAACCTCCACTTGTAATTTGTCGGATTTCGCTAATTTTTTGGTAATAACTACTTCGGTTTTTTTAATTGGATATACTGAGTTTTAGTTGTGAAACATCAAAAATTGTAACCGCGAATTTTAAATTTTCACTTCAGGTTAACTCCTCACCTAATGGTTTTAGAGGTCCAGTTGTGGATCTAAAACATCCAGGGAATCACTCAAACACACCAAAAAAAGTAATCCAAAGGCTCAAGTCGTTTAGGCAATTTTTTTTATTTTGGATTTCAGGTAAACCTCCACTCTTAATTGTCAGGATTTCGCTAATTTTTGGTTAATAACTACTTCGGTTTATTTTATTCGATATACCGAATTTCATTGTTGAAACATCGAAAGATGTTAACGCTAGAGCGATTTTTAAATTTCACTTCATGTTAATCCTACACCTAATGGTTTTAGAGGGTCAAATTGTGAATTTAAAACATCCATGTACTCACTCAAACGCACACAAAAAATGTCATCGAAATCGGTCCAGTGGTTTAGGGTAGGTTTTAATTTTGGATTTCAGGTGAACCTTCACTTCTAATTGTCGGATTTTCGCTAATTTTTTGGTAATAACTACTTCGGTTTATTTAATTCGAGATACTGAGTTTCGTTGTGAATATAAACAATTGTAACGCGAATTTTAAAATTTTCACTTCAGGTTAACTCCTACACCTAATGGTTTTAGAGGGTCCAGTTGTGAATCTAAAACAATCCAGGGATTCCACTCAAACACCAAAAAAGTAATCCAAATGGGTCTAAGTCGTTAGGCAATTTTTTATTTTGGATTTCAGGTAAACCTCCCTTGTAATTGTCGGATTTCGCTAATTTTTTGGTAATAACTACTTCGGTTTATTTTAATTCGATATACTGAGTTTCGTTGTGAATCATAAACAATTGTAACCGCGAATTTTAAATTTTCACTTCAGGTTAACTCCTACACCTAATGGTTTTAGAGGGTCCAGTTGTGAATCTAAAACATCCAGGGATCCACTCAAACACACAAAAAAGTAATCCAAATGGGTCAAGTCGTTTAGGCAATTTTTTATTTTGGATTTCAGATAAACCTCCACTTGTAATTGTCGGATTTCGCTAATTTTTTGGTAATAACTACTTCGGTTTATTTTAATTCGATATACTGAGTTTCGTTGTGAAACATAAAAAATTGTAACCGCGATTTTTAAATTTTCACTTCAGGTTAACTCCTACACCTAATGGTTTTAGAGGGTCCAGTTGTGAATCTAAAACATCCAGGGATCCTCTCTAACACAAAAAAAAAGTAATCAAAATCGGTCAAGGTCGTTTAGGCAGTTTTTTATTTAGGATTTCAGGCAAATCTCCACTTCTAATTGTCGGATTTCGATCATTTTTGGAGATAACCACTTCGGTTTATTTTATATGATATACCGAATTTCGTTGTGAAACATCGAAAATTGTGACCGCTAGAGCGATTTTTAAATTTTCACTTTATGTGAATTGCTACACCTAATGGTTTTAGAGGGTCAAGTTGTGAATCTAAAACATCCAAGGACTCACTCAAAAACAACAAAAAATTTAATCAAAATCGGTCTTAAGTGTTTATGCTAGTTTTAATTACGGGTTTCAGGTAAACCTTCACTTCTAATTGTCGTATTTCGATCATTTTTGGATTATAACTACTATCGGTTTATTTTAATATGAATATACCGAGTGTTCGTTGTGAAACTCGAAAATTGTGACCGCTAGAGAAATTTTTTAAATATTCACTTTATGTGAATTGCTACACTTAATGGTTTTAGAGGGTCCAATTGTGAATCTAAAACATCCAGGGACCTCTTCAACACACACAAAAAGTCATCGAAATCTGTCAAGTCGTTATGCAGTTTTTTAATTTCGGGTTGCAAGTAAACCTCCACTTTAATTGTTGGATTTTCGCTCATTTTTTAAACATTAACTACCTAGGTTTATTTTAATAGGATATTCCGAGTTTCGTTTTGAAATCATCGAAAATTGTGACCGCCAGAGCGATTTTTAAATGTTCACTTCATGTATAATTTTACACTTAATGGTTTTTAGAGGGTCCTAATTGTGAATCTGAACATCCAGGGACTCACTCACAAGCACTCCAAACCCACAAAAAAGTGTAATCAAAAATCGGTCCAGTGGTTTAGGTAGTTTTAATACGGATTTCAGGTAACCTTCACTTCTATTGTCAGATTTCGATCATCTTTGGATAATAACTACATTCGGTTTATTTTAATAGGATATTCCGAGTTTCGTTGTTGAAAACATCGAAAATTGTGACCGCTAGAGCTATTTTTAAATGTTTACTTCAGGTGAACTGCTACACTAACGGTTTTAGAGGGTCAAGTTGTGGATCCTAAAACGTCCAAAGACTCACTCAAACACACACAAAAAATCCATCAAAATCGGTTCAGTGGTTTGGGCAGTTTTAATTACGGATTTCAGGTAAACCTTCGCTTCTAATTGTCGGATTTCACTCATTTTTGGATAATAGCTACTTCGGTTTAATTTAATAGGATATGCCGAGTTTTCGTTGTGAAACATCGAAAATTGTGACCGCTAGAGCGATTTTTAAATTTTCACTTCATATGAACTCCGACACTTAATGCTTTTAGATGGTCCAATTGTGAATCTAAAACCATCGAAGGATATAGTCAGTCACACAGAAGACATTTCATCAAAATTGGTCCAATCATTTAGGAGAAGTTGAGTGACATACACACGTACAGAAGAATTATGTATATAATGATTTTGTTAGAGGATGGTGTGAACAGCGCTGAAGCAAACATGAGGATTGTGTTGTAAAGTGGAAAATAGCGGAGTCCATTAAGAATGATTGTGAGGGTGTGAAATTACTTGCTTCATCAATCAGCTGCTGTTGTTACAGCGTCAGATTGTTTTACCACCGCGGTCTTGGTCTACTCACTGATGTCATTGTTCTCTCTCTTAACAGCATGTGTTTATCCTTTAAACTCTTCCGTCAATTCTAACTTAATTCTCACCATTACTAATGTACTCCCAAGGAAATGAAGCTATTGACACTGCTCTGGAAAAAATATATTTATTTTTTTAATTGTTAACACCTGATGAACGAACTTATGAAAGGATACGCCAGCTAAGATTTTACTCAAGATGGCCACTACCAGTATAGATGTATGAAAGTGATGGCCTGGGTCCTGAAAAAAAAAGTAAAATTCAGGCAGCGGAGGAATGCGCTTCCTACAGGCTGTGAAAGGTTGTACAAGAGAAGAACGTATTGTAATGACTATTTAACTCATGCCCCAAATGGGAGAAGTCAATGACCCAATCACGTTTCAATGATTTCTGTTTTACAACCAATCAGAGTCGTGTTTCACGAAATATTTTATCAGTGTAATAACTACTATATTAAGAAGGGCTCCTCCTTTTTAATATTCTGAACAGGTCTATTTTGCAGTGACCTGAGGACTGAGAAATACGGGCTATCAGATTGTATATATAGTGCATGAATGTCAACACATGCCGCATGCGGGAGTTAATATAAAATCATTTGTACCAATTGATTATACCACCAAAAAAAGAAACCACTCTTTGCACTTTCATTAAATTTATTTTTTTCCAGGTAACAATCCAGAAAAAATATAATTGTCATATTTACATCAGACATCAGAAATGAATTAATATACAATTGGTGTGTTCATTTTTTTCTCCACTTAGAGAGATTCTTACAATATTGCGTTCCTTGGCAATACATGTATGATCTGGTTGCAGTGATATAAACAAAAGAAGCAGATGAAGCGTACCTATCGTTTCTCATTTGTTTTCAAACATCGCCGTTTACATTAAATATATAAATATTTTAAAATAACTATAGTTAAATAATGATTTGTGAGTAAACAGCTTAATTTCATTCTTACTTCATTACTTATGAAACTATTAGAGAGGACTAAAAGCGCCGCAACGTCTTCATCAAATAGAAGAACACAGGAACAATGCATGGAATTCCTGCAAGAATGACAGAGGTTTAGAAAATCAAAGATGGCACTGAGGACGGATATCGTAGGAAGACCAAGAAAGCGCTGTGGCTGAACACTCATTGATATTTGTAATTAAAATATGCATGAGAAGAAAAAATCTGGCGAATGACAGATGAGGAACATTTTGAAGAAGTGGCTGAATTCCAATACCTTTTGAACAATAATTACACAGAGAATGATGTGCCACAAAGTATTATAACATAGGCTCACACTCTGGGAATGCATGTTATTACACATTACAGGGGACTTCTGTCATCCCAACTCTCTCAAAAAACTAAAAACATTTTGTGGTTCTTTGCAACATGTGACGCGAATTTTTTTTCTCAGTTCCAATCAATCATACGTCATGCGCATGCGCCAACAAATGCGAAGTGGTTTACACTATAGAATCACGGGATGGCAGCCAACATATACACAATATTTACGGAACCTAAAAGCTACCTAGTACAATTAAATACTCTAAACCTGTGAAAGACAAACGTAGAAGCTAATCTATGGCAGTTTTTAAGTACTCTAACCTTGGTGAATGAAAGACCAACCTAAAAGCTAACCTAACGCAATTTAAGTACTCTGACCTGTGAAAAGACCAACGTAGAAGCTCATCTATGGTAATTATTACTATACTCTGTGAAAAGACCGACCTAAAGCTAAGCTAACGCAATTTAAGTACTCTTACCTGTGAAATATCAACCTGAAAAGGCTATCCTACCGTAATTCTAGTACTGTAACCTGTGAAAGGCCAACCTTAAAGCTAGCCTAACGTAATTAAGTACTGTAGACCTGTGAAGGCCAACCTAAAAGCTTAGCCCTCACGCAATTCAAGTACTAACCTGTAAAAGTCAATCGAAAAGCTAACTTCACGCAATTTAGGTACTCTAACCTGTGAAAAACCGACCAAAAGCTAAGCTAACGCAATTTAAGTACTCTAACCTGTAAAAGGCCAATCTTCAAAAGCTAACCCTAACGCATTTTAAGCACTCTAATTTGTGAAGGCCAATCTAAAAGGTAACTAACGCAATTTTTGCACTCTAATTTGTGAAAGAATGCAACACCGAAAAATAAATAGTAATCTCTGAAATTCTGACGTATATGTGTACAGTTAATTCGTACTTACTCTGTTGTTTCACTGGAACCCAACTTTTGTTTTTTATTAAATATTCGTTTAAAAATCATATGGCTGCTACGTCTTCATGCTACGTATGTAGTTAAATATCATAAAAAATATTGAAATAATTGTTAGAAGAAATGTAAAAATCATGTGTAAATGGTGGGAAATATTTGAAAAATGGGACCCTTAGAATAAAATTTGACAGGAGTTCTGGAGTTAATTTAAAAGGTCATGTCACGTGTTGGAAAGAATAGACTAAATTGTTAGTCACAAAATGCAGTACATTATAGAGCATTACCATGCGTGACTGACGACATTTACAATACAGTTTGCAGCAAAATGGTTGCATAAATGTTAAAATTACTTACCTATTGTCGACATCACCCATACGCTGACGTTTTGCAAATTTACATTCACTCCATCCTGACGATGTGCATGACACACTAGACAAATTAAATAGTGACCTCGACTCAATTTTCCAATGGTCGAAGAAACATGGACTTTATCTAAATACTGACAAGCTACAGTTGCATAATTATAGGACATCCGGCTACGCGAATCCAAAGCATATAAATTACGAAAATATCCTACCATTCTCCTAAATGACAAAAAATCCCCTACAGCTCAGTAGTACAAAATCTGGGTATCTCTATATGGACCAACACCACTAGACTGGAAAATCCAGGTGAATAATACCTGCAAGAAAGTGTTCTCAATTTTTCACTCCCTAACTAGTTTTAAAAACTTCCTTCCTACAAAATTAAAACAAATACTTGTACAGACTCTTATAATGCCACACTTCGGACACTGCGGACATATTACTGCCTAACTGACAACTGATCTATCTGACAGACACAGCGTGCTCATAATGCTGTGCATTCGATTTGCTATTCAATCTCCGTCGTTTTGACCACGTGCCTCCTTCATTTCAGGCCTTATCATGTCTACGCCTAAATGACAGAAGAACTTTACATTCACATACCTTACTATTCCAAATTCTGCACACATATTTACCAAGTTATTTAACAACACGTTTTCAACATTATCGGTCCATCACAATTTAGGAACAAGATCACAAGACTCTTCTTTACTTTTGATACCACAACACAGGACTGTCTGGTATTCTTGAATCTACACAATATCTATGGCTAGAGCATGGAACTCACTTCCCAGTCATGTCAGGGACTGTCAATCGCTATCATTATTTAAATCCCAATTAACTGATATCTTTAGTTCTAACACAATGAAAACATTAACTACATAACAACTATATAGAGCATTTCTATTAATAATCATGTAGGAAGCTACTTACTTTATTTTATATCATTTTAATTTTATTATATTCTTTGTTTTTGTTAGTATTACTAGGATTAGATCACCATCATCATGTTTTTGTTTAGCATGTTGTATTTTAATAATATTATTTGCACTTGTAAGTTATTCAACGTGTTCATAATTCTTGCGCACGTTTTATTTGTGGTATTCGCAAATTTGGACCATGTTACACCGTCACTGGAACAATTATCGTGGTTTCGTCTAAGAGATCGTAGAACTGTCCATTCCTATTCCCTTCTCTATAAAATACTTCACACAGCATCGCCTAATTATTTATCACGCCGCTTCATCCAGACTATCCGACACACATAATCTTGACACTCGATCCCATCAGCACATTGTCCTATTATATCCCTCCTCATCACACTGTATATTATTCATTATCTTTTACGGTGTCACTACCAAACATGGAATCCCTTCACCCTATGTCAGAGACTGTCAAACTATTAACATCCTTCAAAAACAAACTAAAGAATTATTTAATAACAAAACTAACTATACACCTCACTGATAGTATTCTTTTAGCAATATTAATATATTTAATTATTTAAGTAAATAATTTAAGAATACCAAATATTTTTAATTGTTTTGTTTTAAATATTGTATAATCGTAAAAATAAGTTTTCTATATCTCACTATTTTCCTGTTTTTTATATACACTAGACAGGACAATTTAATTATGTCTTGCTTGTATAGCATTTTATTATTAGTTTTAGTCTTAATTTAACTAATATTAACTGGTTGTATTAGAGATCGTAATATGTATATTAGATATTATCTTTTGATCAAATTTTTACTTAGTGTTTATATTTAGAGTTAATTAAGATTGTTATATTCTTATGTAATATATGTTTGTCCTGGTGAGTGGAAAGAGAAGGCCACCATGGCCCTTAACTCCGCCATCTACATAAATTCTTAAATCTTAACCAAAGCTTACAGTTGTTGTAATAATTTTTACTATTCGCTGGTTGAGTGGAAGCGAAGGCCTTATGGCCTTAACTCTGCCAGCTAAAATTAAATTAATTTATATTATTATTATTATTATTATTATATTATTAATGTTGAAATGTGGGGGTGTTATCTACGTGATTGATAGAGGAATAGTGTCTGGTTAAGACTGTACTAAATATATGAACTTTTGAAGAAAAACAGTGCTATTTATTATCTATCAAAGTATGTGTGACTGATGACAATAATGTCAAACATCATGCAGCTAACATGTTCATCTGCATCATTCTCTGAAGTGTGATTCCTAATTCAATTTCCAAAATAGTATTAACATTGATTGAAAAGTAATGAACTAGCTAAATTTAATTTTTGCATTGGCTTATGAAGCGAATGATGGATGAGGTCAATCCATTAGGCTTCTTGGTAGCGATTGCTGACCCCATCGTCTCTTTGATGTGCCGCGTGACACTGGAGGAATGTGACATGACCAGCAGGGCCAGTTCGCCAGCACGTGCTGCTGCCTTACCGACACCAGCTATTTAACAAGCTTGAATTATTAATAAACAAGTAAAATAAGGGAGTTTACCCACTTAATTAAAACCCTTAACGATGCCAGTTTTATAATTAATCCTTCAGGTTTTTTCAACTCCAAAGGATTGGGGTTACAGAAGTTTATCATGGGTCCACCGCTGTGGTCTCGGGGTTAGCGTGCTGCCTTGTCACGCCGCGGGCCGGGTTCGATGCCCGGTCGGGCCAGTTTTTCTGGATGAGGTTTTTATCGGAGTTTTTCCTCACCTGTAAGACAAATGTCAGGAAATTTTAAGGCCCAACCGGTCCCCGAAATCATGTGGCCATCATCATCATCCTTTTAACATTCTTATTCATCTAGGTTAAGCTTAGATTAGGGACTCTTGGTGCCACGACTATCATCATCATCACCATCATATCATCGGGGCAAAGTAACCCCGCCTTCAGGCGCCCAACCTGAGAAGGGGTTACCAGACGCCATGCCAGGCGAGCAGTACCCATGATAGGCAGAATAACCTGGGGGTATTGAAAGACAACTGTTATCATGGAAATTTAAAAAAAAAACGTTTGTTTGAAACTTGCCTATCTAATTCACTGCACTATCGAACCCTTATTTTCGTGTCTGCACGGACATAATCCTCCTTAAATCCGTATCCTGAGCTAAGTTTTTCGATCACCCTGATATCTTCTCTTATTCTTATGATCGAAATTTGTATTATTTTCATCCTTTTATTTCCAAATCACTCGTCGGGGGAGAGGTATGTGTTGATTCATGTCTATCCATCTCTTGCGGTCTTCTCTGTTCTTTCCCGTCCAATGGTCATCTTCTTTAGCTTTTTTGCAAGTTGATTGTCTTCCATTGCTTTCTACATGACCGTTCCAACCCTGTATAATCTATTTCTCTCAAATCATAGTTACTTGTTATTACTCATTTCTCGCCTACCACTGGGTTTTTTCCCTCTGGCTTTCCTACAAGAAGCTTTCATGCATGTCTTTGATTCCCCACTTAACTGTTTTCTTGCTATAATCTGGCTTCCTATAAAGACCATGTAGTTCACTGTTATGTAGTCTTCTCCTTTCACGTGTCTCTTCATCTCTCATTGGTGCCATAATTTTTTTTTTCTAAGAGAACTTTATTCTCAAATACTCGTAATCTTCTTTCCTCCCTTAAGTTAGAGGTCCATATTAGCGTCCATATAAATTAACTGGTAGAATAATAGATTTATCATTCCAGTTTAACGTTTTTTGAAAAGGAGTTGGGGACGTCAAGAGTCTCTGTAAGCATTATAGCCGCATAGTTACCAG
>JASPKZ010001810.1:0-53622 GCA_030220185.1 Diploptera punctata
CTATTGTGAATTAATCATTAAAAGATAAAGATAATCTGTCGCGGACTTTTTGTGGTAGAGTTTATTGAGATATTCAATGCCGTGTAAATTATTTTTGTATCTAAAGCCATTTAAAAAAAAGCGTCAAAAAAGGATTTTTTTTCATGTTTTTCCACATAACAAAGGGCGCTTTTTAAGGGTGTAGGATTGGGTACCACAACTCTATTATAGCCTATTTCAATCCCGTGATCTCCCCTGAACTTTTGCAAAAGCCCTCATCACAATCGGATGAACGGTATGGCCGCTGATAAAGTAACGAACAACAAATATTTATTTTTTATATTAGATTATTAGTAATCCTTTTATTATTATTGTTGTTATGTTATTATCATTATTATCTTGTTATTATTGTTGTTATTTTATTATTGCTTGTTAATTTTTTTGTTAATCATCATTATTGTTTCTTATTACTGTTATTTATTTTTTTATAATTATTATTGTCGTTATTATCATAGTTTTATTTTTATCATCATAACATTAATGACATTATCATCATTGGCATTAACATAACATCAACATTATCATCGACATTATTACTATCATCATCATAATCATCATTTTGGTTATTATTATTGTTATAGCAAGTGATATGAGATTTTATAAAAGTAAAACTGATGAAATGAAAAGCTCTACATTCATTTGTAATATCAAAGTGACGTAAATGAAGGTGAGTTTTCAGTTTCCCGGCTCCAGTTGGAAGCTGTGAAATGTGGAATGTGATTACTGGCAACAAATCTCCGAGAGTTTTATCTGGAAGCGCGGGTTAAAAATGTTAGCATGCATTAGAACCTCCAATAACACTCACTCATTAACGTTAGAAGCTGATACTCGCCAGCTCTAAAAAACAACAAAGCCCTGCAGTTCAGACTCGTTACAGACTTCTTTAGTTAGTGCTTCCTATCTGCATAGAATACGTATCAAAACCTGACGAGTTAATACACACCTTATAATAATAATAATAATAATAATAATAATAATAATACAAATAATAATAATAATAATAATAATAATAATAATAATAATAATAATAATAATAATAATAATAATAAAGTTTATTAGAAGGATGTGAAATATGGACTCCTTACTTTATGGGGAGAAAGGAGATTACGAGTATTTGAGAATAAAGTTCCTTAGGAAAATTTTCGGACCAAAGAGAGATGAACGAACAGGTACAATGGAGAAGACTGCATAACAGTGAATTACATGGTCTTTAATAGGAAGCCAGATATAATGAGAACATTTAAGTCTCGTAGACTACGATGGGCAGGACCTGTGCACAAATGGGGAATGAAAGACCTGCATGGCAGCTTCTTGTAGGAAAACTAGAGGGAAAAACGCCCAGTTTGGTAAACCAAGAATGAGGTGGGAAGAATAACATTAACTATGATTTGAGAGGATGTAGATTATATAGGGAATGATTGGAAAACATTAGCTCAGGATATGGATGTATGGAGAGCTTATGTCCATGGCGGCCACGAACCTACGGGTTCGATAGTGCCAGTCAGTTAGTTAATAATAGTAATAATAATAATAATAATAATAGTAATAGTTATAACAATAATAACAATAATAATAATAATGATAATAATAATAATAATAATAACGTACTGGCACTATCGAACCCATAGGTTTATGGCTGCGCGGGCATAAGCTATCCACGCATTTCTATCCTGAGCTAATGATTTCCAATCATCCCCTATATAATTAACTTCCCTCAAACCATGGTATATGTTATTCTTCCACCACATTCTTGGTCTACCAAATGACACTTTTCCTCTGGTTTTCCTACAAGTTTCATGCCCTTATTCATCCCCATTCGTGCCTCATGTCCTGCTCATCGCAGTCTACAAGACTTAACTGTTCTTATTATATGTGGTTTCCCAATAAAGATCATATACCTCACTGTAATGTAGTCTTTAACATTTCACTTGACCAAACATCTCTCTTTGGTCCAAATATTTTCCTAGAATGTTTTTTCTCCAAACACTCATAATATTTTCTCCTCCTTAAAAGCAAGGGTCCATCTTCCGCATCCATATAACTGGGAGAATAACAGTTTTATATATTTCCAGTTTAACACTTTTTTTTTAATAACGTTGGGGAAAGAGTCCCTGTAATGCAAAATAGTATGCATTTCCAAAATTGAGGCTATGTTTAGTTTTGTAATTGAAGCAATTACTATTTATTATATAAACCAATAGGATTAAAATTAAAAGAGAAAATACATAAATAAATTATTATTCACAGATGGTCTAGTGGAAGTCACATCAGGCATGTGGAGAGATACTCTATATGGGTAGGAAACTAGAGGAAGAATACTCAAGATGGCGTGTACGTTTCGTTTAAACGAGTAATTATATAAAACAGAATATATGAACACAGATCTTTCCGAGGAATTAGAAATAAATGGAACAAAGATTAAAAACAGTAGAATAATTCTAAGTATTTGGTATCACATAATTAAAAAAAGATGGATCATCTAAATTATAAATATATAACACTATTATGAAGAGTATTTTATTATATGGTGCGGAAACATGGACGTTGAAGCAAAAACACAGAAATAAATTATTTGTCACAGAAATTGACTTTTTTAAGAAGATTGGCAAGAATACCAAAGATTGGCAAGAATCACCAAAATTAGATAAAATTAAAAATAATACAATAAAGAAATAATGAATGTAGAAAATGATATTGTACAAGAGATTGAAAAAATCCAACTAAGATGGTATGGACATATAATGAGAAGAAGGGACACAGAAACAAAGTAGTATTGAAATGGATACCTCCTGGAAAAGGGAATCGTGTTAGACCAAAGCAAACGTGGATAAAGGAAATTCAAGATAACACGAAGAACAGAAATATGACAGAAGCAGACACGCAAGACCGGGAAGTGTGGAAGAACAAAATTGTTATATTTTGGTTGAGGATAACTGTGTAAATAACAGAAATAATCCTGAAATAAAAACTATTTACTATAACAACATCACGCCAACAAATGACAATATGTTAGTGAAATTATACAACAGTGGGAAAAAAATGAGTGTGCCGTCCCGGTTTCTAATCCCATGCATTTTGTTTTAACAACAAGTAATCAGTGTCTGGGAAATAAAAGGATTTGTAAACAAGCGTCAACTCTCCATTCAGATCTACCAGACAGTCCCGAGTGAAAAAAAAAAAACTTTGAGTAATTCTAACGTGTAAAACAAGCTAACAACATGGCGTCTGTTTTAAACTAATAGCAGTTTAATTAACTAACTAATTCATTACAATCGCTTTTTTTTTTCTTTTTGTTACTGGTTTCGTTGTTCTACTAATGGCAGTAGTTGTACTGGATTATATATATATATATATATATACACACCACAGACTATATTTCTAAAATGGTCAAGTGTAGATTTTTTAAGCACGTTTCTGACGAGATTAGTGGTTTAAATCAAGGACTGACATAGTGCTAGTGCAGTTTCTAACGTCCAGTTCGCAGAGATAACTTCGTCCAAACAAATTAATGTGACTCAGCACTGTGTAGAATCTTATCTCTCTCTCTCTCCTCCTCTCTCTCTCTCTCTCTCTCCTCTCTCTCTCTCTATATCTATATTCTCTTCTTATATACTATACTCTAAATAATATATATATATATATATATATATAAATCAATCCATCCGTAGTAATTCTGCCCGAAGGCAGGTCCTTCACTGCAAATCATAGCATTCTCATGCTATGCTTGCAGCTTTACTAGGGACTTGTAGGTGTGGTAGCTTCCCGTTGCTTTCCACACCGGTGAAGGATGATGATGATGATGATGGCCATATGATTCCGGGGACCGTTTGGGCTTTAAAGTTTCTCCTCACATTTGTCTTACAGGTGAGGAAAAACCCCGATAAAAACCTCACCCATAAAAAACTGCCCCGATCGGGGATCGAAACCCGGGCCCGCTGCGTGACAAGGCAGCACGCTACCTCGAGACCCAGCGGTGTGGACATATATATTAATCGAATCCCGTTGCTTTCCACACCGGTGAAGGATAATGGTGGTAACGATAATGATGATGATGATGGCCGGGATAATTTTTCGGGGCCGTTGGGCCCATAAGCTTCCTGACATTTGTGCTTACAGGTGAGTAAAAAAAAAAAAACCCCCGAAAAAAGCCTCACTCAGGAGCCTAATCCCGAAACAGGGAATCGAACCCGGGCCCCGCTGCGTGACAAAGGCAGCACGCTACCTCGAGACCACAGCGGGGGACATTTCTCTCTCTCTCTCTCTCTCTCTCTCTCTCTCTCTCTCTCTCTCTCTCTCTATATATATATATATATATATATATATATATATCCATCCATAGTATTTCTGCCCGAAGGCAGGTCCTTCACTGCAATCATAGCATTCATGCTATGCTTGCAGCTTTACTAGGGAATGGTAGGTATATATATACAGGTGTTGTAAAAAATACACCGACAGCGGAGGTGAGGTCGTATATTGAGATATGTTCATCATTTTTTCAAATAAGATACCAATGTCCGGAAATGATTCGTTTTCACCACTATGAATAGCTAACTTCTTAAGAGTTCAAGACCCAATACTTGACAATACTGTCACAGTCACATCAAGTTTTCAAAATATCTACCTCTCATCTCATTGCAGAGCGTTACATCGGGCGTTGTAGTGATTGGCGCACCACGTTCGTTTGGATTATTTCTGTAGCAGCATGGATTCGAGCTATAAGATCCATACGTGACTCTACTGGAGTCTAATAAACAGACTGTTTCATATCGTTCCACAAAAAGTAGTAGTCGAAAAGGTTAAGATAAGTGGTGATCTCGGAGACCATGGGACTGGTTCCCCCTCTGCCAATACATCGACCTGAATACGTAGTATCAAAAAGTCTCCTCACATTGGCATCGAAGTGAGCTGGAGCTCCGTCATGTAGCAGCCACATTCCGTTGGGAAGCCACGTAACACAGGTACCGTAGCTGTGAGGTATTTTCCAGTAATGAGTCTTCAAATCCTTTGAACTAACCTGATCTTGCGACATAATTAACTAGTCATAGTGTGAAAACGCATCATTTCCGGGCATTGGTACCTTATTAAAGATGGTCCACAAATCTCAATATACTACCTCACTTATGTTGTCGGTGTTTTTTTTGCAACCCATAATATATATATATATATCTCAATTGTCATTCGTTAGTCTCACAAAATGGCTCGACCGACTTTGATTTTTTTTTCTGTCTGATTGGGTCCCTCGATGGTTTAGATCCACAATTGGACCCTCTAAAACCATTAGCGCCTAGGTCACCTAGAGTGAAAATTTAAAAAATCGCTCTAGCGGTCAAATTTTCTATGTTTTACAACCAAAACACAGTATATCCCATTAAAATAAACAGACAAAGGTATCAGCCGAAATTGAGCGAAATGCGACAATTAGAAGTGGAGGTTTACTTGAAAACCGAAATTAAAAAATGCCTGAACAACTGGACCGATTTTGTTAAAAAAAAAATTGTGTGTTTAACTTGATCCCTGGATGATTTAGATTCACAATTGGACCATCTAAAATCATTAGGTCTAGGATTTCACGTGAAGTGAAAATTTAAAAATCGCTCTAACGATCACAATTTTCGATTTTTCACAACGAAACTCAATATATCTTATTAAAATAAACCGAGGTAGGTATTATCCAAAATTGAGCGTAATTAGACAATTAGAAATGGAGGTTTACTTGAAATCCGAAATTAAAAAACTGCCTAAAAACGACTAGCCGATTTTGATGAAAATTTTTATGTGTGTTTGGGTAGGTCCCTGGGTGGTTTACATTCACAATTGGATCAGGTAGATGGCACTGCGATTGGGTTATAGGATTTTTTTATGCCAGATGTGTAGTCATCTACATTACTGACATGTTCCGCGTGACGCCATAATACACGCTTCTTGGGCCACAACAGATGGCAATGAGAAGTTTCTTGCCAACTTATTAATTAGTGAATTTTCTGATAAAGAAGTAACATATTTTTATCATCCGTCCATGACACGAGAATTGAACGTTCGGGTAGGACAGCCATCTGCCTGGTCCGCTAGTATTCTAATAGGCCTGTCATACATAATTTCTCTGATTCTAATAATTATTTGATATTTTTACATTTTTATATTACTAATTGATACATTTCGATTTAATACAAATACAGGGTGACTCTATAAGAGCGTGCAAAAATTAAACAGTGACGATCCACTGAAAAAATTGAGATAGAGAACCTAGGGTCCGTACAAAGCGATAGGAAATAAAAACAAAATTACAATTGTATAGGTTTTATGGCTGTCCCTATGTTGTCATATGGCTCCGAAAATTTGATGTTGACTAAAAATCAACTAAAATATATTTCAAAATACAATAGGAACTAACATTAAGAGGTTTGTTTTGATAATTAAAACATTTTGTCTATTCATTCTTACCTCTTAGAGTTGTTTCTGTCGAACATATGTTTCAGAGCTTCTTAGCCCCATCGTCAGCGATTACAGACTGAATTTTCTCATGTTGTCGGCCCTGATTCTTGATTCCTGCTCTCTTTGCCTCTGGTCCAATGAATTTACTAATGAGGTTCGTTTCTGCGGGAATTTCAAAGTTCATAATTCTTTCCTTGTTCTTCTGTATATAGATTTTTTCCTATATGGTGGGTTCATTTTTGTTTTTTAACTGTTTCAATAATTTTGTGTTTACATCTATTTTGTGTTTTTCTGACCAAACATGAGCAGTCACTGCAGATTTTTCTACTTACCCTTTTTTTTACATTCCTTATGTGTTCTTTAGTATAATGGTTAAATTTATTTTTGTTTTCCCTATGTATATCTTACCACAGTCTCCACATTGTATTATATATATTCCTGATTTTTTACCATCGTCTATCTTTTCATTTATATTAGTTTTTATTAGTTTATTTAAACTATAATCATTCTTTGGTACTAAATAAATATTAAATTTTCCAAAAAATCTTCTAAAATTTGTTGTGTGCCCAAGCATGATATGTGAATTTCCTTATTTCTTATATTTTGGTTTCTCTGTCTAAAGACAAAACAACAACTCTAAGAGGAAGAATGAAAAGACAACATGTTTTAATTATTAAATAAATATAATCTGCAGAAAATAAGTTTCCTGAGACACGTAGCTGGATATACTTTACAAGATAGAAATATAGCAAAGATATTAGGAATCAGTTTAACATACTTCAGCTTAACAGACAGAACCAAGAATACAAACAAAATTGGTTCTACCACTAATACAAACTGTATGTTTTCTTAGGGCTTAAAGGACCTTCGGGACTTGGAATTTTGGTAGCATGAGGTTTCTAGCCGAGCGTTAGTATGTGGATGTATTAGTTTAAAGGCTTACGTGTTTCTGAAACATAAATAAATGGATCTTGATTTAAATTATTTTATTTCTAGAGAATAATGAATACAATAACCCTAAGTATTCTAACCCTAAATAACTAATCTAGGCTTATATTTAGAAAACCTACATTCGAACTTTCTTAAGGTTTGAAAGAGGGAGATGGGGGTTTATCAATCTACCCTAATTTACATTCTAATAAGTATCAAATCACACCTACACTTTGAAAAACAGTATTAAAATATTTAAGATACTTGAATTCTCTTTCTAATTGTCCTAGCTAATTTATTAAGAAAAATGGTATGTAGACTTACCCATCAGCTACTCTTGCTTCCACAGACAGACAGAGTCCCATATTTTCAAGGTTTATATACTAAAATTCTGACCTACAGCTACCCTAACTTAACTGTACTAACATTCCATAGTCTAAATGCAGAGATTTTACAATTAGCCTGGAAAACTTTGTTCTGGCCATAATCAAAACTCTGTTCTGAAATATAGTATGTCTAAGTGCTTTATTTCAACAACTGTCTTTATTTGGAATAATTAAAATATTCTATGAAATAATTAAACATCTATATAAAATACTCTATGCATTCGTAACAACCACATTCAAAGAATGGATCAAGAACGTATAACAAAACAGTTATTCACATATAAGCCACGTAGGAAGTTAACGCTTCCGCTTTTTCTAGACAATCGACATTTGATGTCAGCTGTGTTGTCATCCTGCGTGACGGCCGTCTTTACCTCAAAAAAAAGCGCCCGGTACTCATTTCAGTTAGAGGCTGAGTAGACGCCAGGGTCATAGTACCTCCACAAGGTTTGAGATCCCACCGGGACTCGAACCCTCGACTTTCCGGCTTGTAGTGTGTTGCCTTAACCACTAAGCTACAGTGTGCCCCCCTCTAAAAATCGGAGGTGTAGTTATTATATTGGTTACCACACTTTTCGCCCTTGTAACATAATAACTATTTAGCTTGTTATAAAATGTGATGTATGAATGCTATATGGTGTCGGATGTGTGATGTTTTGTTGTGTAAAATATAAACATGGCCCTTTATGTGCAAGAAAATGGCTAGTGTTTATTTATGTGGCTGGTAGCCGATATATGAAAGACGTGTGACAGTCAAACAGAATTGCTTTGACGATGACAAGATGGCCCCCCGGCCTTGGTTTTGTGTGGAGCTACGTGTTTGACATGAGGCGAGTCTATCTTTGTCATTCGCTACATATTACTACCCTCTGATTCATTACACACTCCCCGCTCACTTGTTTTTTACTGTTTCACAAAAGACTCACATTTTCAAATTAGTTTACTCTCTCTCCCACTAGAAAAAAATATTTAAATCATTATTATACTGTATCCGAACTAAGCTTTCAGTTGTACTTTCAAAAAAAAATTGCATAATGCAGCGGTTCCCAGTCTTTTTCGACTCGCGAACCCCTTCCACAACGATCTGAGTTGGGTGAACCACCGACTTATAAATATACATACAGTAAAACAAGCAAAATGTTTTAATAACCTTAAATTAACTTAGCCCTCAAGGGTTAAGACCTAAAGTTGACTTAGTTACGGCTTAAAGTTACACAACGTGTATATAGACCTAGTTGTAGGGAAATCAAATGCATTCCTAACGTTGTTTACATAACTGTAAATCAGGCATTCGCGGTAATATTAATTTATTGTGTTACAATGTGAGATATTTCCCGATTTACACATATGTAACAAGGAAGTTTATACGGTAAATTTAATTTAAAATAATAATATTATTATTATTATTATTATCATCATCATCATCATAGTACATTCACGAATTTAGGTCATTTGTTGACCTCGTCTTCGGCCTCAAGAGAAACACCATCCAGAAGTCTTTTGAGTGGACGTCCTGGTCTTCTTCTTCCTGCAGGTTGATATCTTAACATTTGTTTGGGTATTTTCCTATGTCTCTTTCTTATTTCCCTCTTAAAACAATAGCTCTACAGCGTTTGAATTCTATTTCATTTTCTACTGTCTTTGTGTTCAAATATTTTTTAACAAGCTGCATTTTTTTCTTCAATCAATTGTATTATTATTATTATTATTATTATTATTTATTATTATTATTATTATTATTATTATTATTCAATCCGGTATCATGGCGCTGTCCGCCGTCTTTCCGGAAACCAAATGCCATTCCTCTCTGTCCATCCGTTGATCTTCCTCCATTCCTCTGATATTCAAGCTGCTTGTTAACCCTTCTATCCAAGTTTTCTTCAAGTCTCCCTCTCTTCCTCTCTTTCCATTGGGATTCATTCCATAACAATTTTTTGACAATTTTTGCTCTGGCATTCTTTTGACATGGCCATACCCAATGTAATCTTTTCTTTTCTTATAATGTCTATGATGTCCGGCTC
Source organism: Diploptera punctata (assembly GCA_030220185.1). Lineage (NCBI taxonomy): Eukaryota > Metazoa > Arthropoda > Insecta > Blattodea > Blaberidae > Diploptera > Diploptera punctata. The sequence continues at coordinate 9,809 of JASPKZ010001810.1, forward strand.
CTCTTGTATACACCCATAATTTCCATTCCCTTATTTTCTTTATTTCGTATTCTATCCATTCTAAAGATTTTCCAACTGATCTTCTTTTAAAACATCCATTTCCTGTACATAAAATTATTTTCATTTCCCTGGTAGGAATTTGCCAGATTTCAGCACCATATGTTAAAATGCTCTGAATTATGATTTGATATATTTGTAATTTTTCTATTTTTTTTGTAATATTTTTTCTCCACCAAACAGAGTTTAAAGCATTTTATTGCTTGTTTTTATTGTGCGAATTCTATTTTTAATTTCCACATTGTTATCGCCCGACATGGTAATAATTTTGTTCCTAAATAAGTGCATTCAATACTAGGTATTAGTTTCTTTCTCCATTGTTGAAATTTATATTTTCCATTTCTTCTCCTATACACAGGTATTTAGTTTTCTCAATGTTTATATAAAGTCCCCATTTTTCGTATTCTTCTTTAGGTTTTTAGCCACATGTTCTATATTATAACTATTATTATTACAATGCTGCTCAAATGAAAGGAAACGATAATAGAATCTCGAAAACCCGCCATTACGGAAAATTTTTGGCGAACTCAATGGAAATATTTTCGCGAACCACAGATTGGTAAACAATGGCATAAGGTACGACTCCGTCTATTGGGTGAACCGTAGTGTTACTTTTACCGGTCATATGACTCATTGTGTGCGGAACTGGTCATAAATAGAAACATTTTATTCACTGCTATACTAATAATGACCTAATTAGCATTCTGTTTTAGGAAAGTAAGTTGAATTTACCAGAGAGGGCCTTGGTATTCTTTGACAACAGCATGTAAATTGCTCAACTTACTTCCCTAGGGAAGAAAAGTAATTTACTTAATTAATAATGTAAAACATGTTGCCTAATTAAAATTTTATTGAGTAATACAATTTTATTGAGTAAACATTTATTGTACCAGAGTTGTTTGCTCACTTTGATAATTCAAGTTTATAGTGATTGAATAGTTGTTAAAATTTTTAACGTTTAGCCACAAAATTTGGTCGATTTTCATTAGTGGTTATCTTATTTAGTTCAATATGTTCTCTACTTTATGTAACTCATCATTCATATCTTTTTTTCGACTTTGCTGGTAATAGAAAATGAACCGCAGCATTCGCCGATTTCTCTACTTCACAATTAATCATATATGTAATTAATATGCAGTCTGAAACTATTATTTAAAATGGTCTACACAATTCAGACAATATAAACAATTAATCATTAATCATTAAATCATTAATCTACGACTTCCTAATCGTTCATATGTAATATTTGCCAAAAAAATAAACCAGAAGAACAAAGACCATAGCAATTAATAAAGTGTAAGACCCACCATATCCTCAATAAGTTAGAGTTATTAAACCACCAATCAGTTTGTAATCAACATTCCCTGCTATCAAACAATTGAAGAACTCTCAAAACCAAGAGATTAAATTCACGCAAAATATAAAATTAACATATTTTAGTACAGGAAGGAGTGAATCAAAAATAAATATCCATAATTCTGGGAAGTAAGTTACATTACTATCTCAAACTTATTTTGCTAACCTTCGATAAAGATCGAATAGTAATGTACTACCTACTTCCCTTGTTGCAAAAATAAGTATTATAATCCACAGACGAAGTGAATGAAAGCAGTAGGTATTTCATACGTTTCATACGTCATGGCTGTTCTTTTATTCTCATGGTGTATGCCATTGTATCGCTTGCAATTCCCCGTGCCCGCTCCTCGTCCCGTGCTTTCATCCTCTTCGTCTGTGGACTATACTTCTCCACGACTAAAAAAAAAGAAAGCACGAAAATGTCATTATTAAATCATTACTATAATGTATCCAAATGTACTGTAAACAAACGTGCAAAGATACGTGCATATGAGACTCAGACAACCCTTGAGGATGCCGGACGCAGTCTCTGGCGAAACGTCGGGGAACTACAAGCCTCAAGACCACGCCAACAGCCCGGAATCTTCTACAAATCATCATAATATTCTGGCCGTGAAGGCCTAAGTCAATATATTATCACATAATGTTTCCCCTGAATAGTTCTAAGATCTTCATTCACATGTGCTATTATTTGTTTAGTTTTTGTTGTATCAGCCCTAGTTTCTGCCCCATTTACGATAACTGGTCGAACTAATCGTTTTGTATATGCGAGTTTTTGGCTTTCTATTGACATGTTTAGTGCGCCACATACAATCTTTCATATATCCTGATATTTGTGCTGCTTTATCAGCTTGTTTCTTTCCTTCTTTTATTATAATTTTCAGGTTTGTGTTAATTAATACACCTAAATAATTAAATTACTCAGTATCAATTCACTCATATGGCGGGTATAAGTAAAACACAGTTCCTCCAATAGACGAAGTAATAACGTATGCAAGTTTGTTTACAGTACAATTGGAATTTTCTCGGATACAGTATAATGCCTATTTTACATTTTTAGAACCTAAATAGAAGCAGTATATGAATCTATTTCAGGCACTTAAACTGACACTTTTGCGAGCCTAAAGTTTCGGTGGTCTGTAGAAAACAAGTGTCTCTGTTCAGCAGAGAGCGTCAGCTGATTACAAATGCAAACTAAGAAGAACATTGACAATGGCGATGTTGATGACGTAGAAATGAGAAGTGAGTTTCTGAAAAAAGATTGTAATAAAACTTTATAACGCTGCATGCCTAAGGTTGATTCAGTTCGCTTGTGGACTTAGAGCTAATGATGTTTTGACTTCTTAAGTTTAAATTTTCTTTGCTTTCTCGTCTCTGTTCCCATAGCATTGTTCAGCGGCTCAACAGCAGAAAAATCCACATACTTCTAGCAGCTTTATATCGTTCAGTTTTCTCATACATTATGTTATTCCTTCTACTCTTCAAGGCATCTACAACATTTCAAATTTTGTGCAATAAAAATTATTATCTATTATTATTATTATTATTATTATTATTATTATTATTATTGTCCACCGCTGTAGTCCTCGAGGTAGTGTGCTGCCTTGTCATGCTGCGGACCCGGGTTCGAGTCCCGTCGGGAAAGGCTCCTGGGTGAGATTTTTATCGGTGGTTTTCCTCACCTGTAAGACAAATGTCAGAAAGCTTCGGGCTCAACGGTCCCCGAAAATCATCCGGCCATCATCATCATCCTTCACCGGAATGGAAAGAAACGCGAAGCTACCACACCTATAATTCCCTATTAAAGCTGCAAAGCACAGCATGAAAATGCTATGATTGCAGTTAAAGACGTGCCCTCGGGCAGAATTACTATGGATATATTAATATTATTATTATTATTATTATTAATATTATTATTATTAACTAACTCACTGGCACTATCGAACTCGTAGGTATATGGCGGTGCGGAGATAAGCACTCCATACATCCCTATCCTGAGATAATGTTTTCCAATCACCCCCTGTATAATCTACTTCTCTCAAATCATAGTCAATGTTATTATCCCCCTCATTCTTGGTCTACCAACTGGGCGTTTTCCGTCATGTTTTCCTACAAGAAGCTTCCTTGCGTGTCTGTTCATTCCCCATCCGTACCACATATCCTGCTCATCGCAGTTAACGAGACTTAAACTGTTTATATTCTGGATTCCAATAAAGACCATGTAGTTCACGGTTATGTAGTCGTCTCCATTCACCTGTCTGTTCATCTATCTTTGATCCAAAAATTTTCCTAAGTATTATTATTAATATTATTATCATATTATTATTAAAATCAAAGGATATAGAGGAAAAATGTTTTAACATGTAGAAAGAATGAACGTAGCCAGTGAAAAGATGAACAGAACAACTGTGAGGCGGAACAGGCATTTTGCCTAGCCCGTGAAGTGAAGAAGAAAAATTGTTATTCCTTTTATCGGCCGCTGTGGACTAGTGGTTATGCTCCTTGCCTCTGGTTCCGAGGGTCGCGGGTTTAAACCTGGCCAAGGTCGATAGATTTTTTAGGACGGAAAAATCCAAGAAGCAGTCCTCCTGGAGGGATTTTAAGTAAGCCGTGGGTCCCGAGTCTGAAGATTTTCAGGCTATGATAGATCCTTAAGCCTGATTAAAGAGGACATCAACGTCCTACTAATAACCTGTTAAACGTCTCATTGGGTCGGTGTCTTGACCACATGCCATCTATGACATCTATGAGCAAATAAGGTAACTAAAAATAAACGTGCTCCAGTAACCCCTTATTAAGGAGAGGCTATGGCTCAACAATGGGCTACGTCATTAAGATTAGATAGTCATTATTATTATTTTATATTATTATTATTATTATTATATACTACTCACTGGCACTATCGAACCCGAAGGTTCATGGCCGCGCGGAGATAAGCTCTCCATACTCCCTATCCTGAGCTAATGCTTTCCAATCATTCCCTGTATAATCTACTACTTCCCTCAAATCATAGTATATATGTTGTTCTCCCACCTCATTCTTGGTCTACCAACTGGGCGTTTTCCCTCTGGCTTTCCTACAAGAAGCTTCCATGCACGTCTTTCACTCTCCCATACGGGCAACATTCCTGCCCATAGCAGTCTACGAGACTTAAACTGTTCTTATTATAATCTGGCTTTCCTATAAAGACCAAGTAGTTCATTGTTATGTAGTCTTCCCCATTCACCTGTCCTGTTCATCTCTCTTTGCTCCAAAAATTTTCCTAAGAACTTTATTCTCAAATACTCGTAATCCTCCTTTCCTCCCTTAAAGTAAAGAGTCCATGTTTCGCACCCATATAATATAACTGGTATAAAGAATATTGTTTTAAATATATTTCAGCTTAACGTTTTTTTAAAGAGAGTTGGGACATCAAAAGTCCTGCAATGTATAATAGCATGCATTTCCAGAATTGAGCCTATGTTTAATTTCTTTTTGCATCTCATTCCTATTTGTGATTATTGTTCCTAGGTATTTGAATTCTGCCAACTTCCTCAAAATTTCCCCCATTTGTCATTAGCTGTCCATTTCCATTATATACTAAAATTTCTACGTGTGACCATATATTTAGTTTTACTGATATTTACTTCCAGTCCTACTTTCTTAATGTTACTCAATAGTGTGGGGCGTGTTGGCCTGTAGTATCTCCTCGCTATCGCCAGTAGTACTAATCATCAGCATAAACTAACAGCTTGATTAATACCATTGAAGTTGTAAGCCTTCCTCATTCTCTAAAGATTTAATGGCATGCTCTAGTACAAAATTAATAGTAGAGGAGATAGTGCATCTCCTTGTGCTTCAACCCATTCTGGATTTCAAAAGTGTCTGAAAACTGTTTGCCTACATCACACCCTACTCTTTGAGCCATTAGACACATTCAATAAGTCTAACTAACTTTTTAGAATTCCGAACTCCAGCAGGATTACTATACAACTTCTCCCTCTTAATTGAATTACTATTATTATTATTATTAATATTATTATTATTATTATTATTATCGCTTATAAATATTAACAAAACATATTATCTCACTTTAGAACTAGAGAATGAAGAGAAATTACAATATGGGAAACTTTTTAGTGAAATTGATAAAAGAATTAATGAAGGAAAATAAAAAAGTATTGGAATGTTAAATGTGATATTGAGTAAAAATATTATAAATAAAACCAATATACTTATATATTTATATTATTAGTATAAAGTGTTATGTTCTATGGTGCAGGGACCTGGAATTTAGGTAGATAGCAAGCAAAAAAAAAAAAACAACAAAGATGGATTTTGGCGAATGGATCAAGAATATCAAGAAGGAGATAAATCGGAACTAGAAAATTAGAGAAATAACGAATGTTAAACATACCATTAGGCCTATAGAAGTAATAGAAGAACGAAAATTGAAATGGTATGGACATCTGAAGAGGATGGAGAATAATAGATTCCCAAGAATGATTCTGGATTGGAATGCTGAAGGCAGGAGGAAGGGGGGGGACCCAGGGAACAGTGGATGGATGAAGTGAGAAGAAACATGATCAGCAGAGACCTCAAAGAAGAAGATGCTGAGAAAATAGAATCTGGGCCGAGCAAAATACATTTGGGCTCAAGGATAACTATTGTAATGTAGAGAAAATCGTTAATAAAAAATTATCACTACTTCACAATGAGTTTTTTTAACATAGTTCACTTTTTGTTTCTCCATATTACGAGCAGATGGTTAATGTTTATAATCACTAACCTGGAGACCAGGAGATAAATAGTTCAAGGTCTTCTCCCTCTAGCGTTTGACGAACAAACGTCCCCCTACAAGGCAGCAGTTGTCGTATCCTGGCAAGAAGCCCTCAGAGGGTAGTAACATCCGGGCCAGATGAACTCTGGTTTTAAAGAGGGGTTACTCCTCTATCACTTCACATTTCTCCTGGCTTGTGACAGGCAAAGTCTAGTTCTTAAAAAATGAGTCTAGGTTGGCTGCTGTCGAGAGTGATGCAGAGAATAGGAGTTTATAGAGGAGTAAAATTTACAATGGGTTTTAGGAAAACTACTAAATTATAGAGAAATTCTTAATAAAGAAGAGATTATTATTTTTATTTTGAATCAGATGCACAAAGAAATTTAAAATAGGCTCAATTCTGGAAATGCGTGCTATTATGCATTGCAGAGACATTTGATATCCCAACTCCTTTTCAAAAAACGTTAAACTGAAAATATATAAAAGCTATTATTCTACCAGTTATATTATATTGGGTTGCGAAATATGGACTCTTACTAATAAGGAAGGAAAGGAGATTACGAGTATAGACATAAAGGTACTTAGGAAAATGTTTGGACCAAAGAGAGATGAACAAACAGGTGAATGGAGAAAACCTTCATAACAGCAAACTACATGGTCTTTATAGAAAGTCAGATGAAATAAGAACAGTTAAATATCGTAGCGATGGAAAGTGACACGTGGCACACATGGGAATTAAAGACGTGCATGGAAGCTTCTTATAGTAAAGAGCCAGAGGAAAACGCCAGTTGGTAACCCAGAATAGGTGGAAGAATAACATCTAACTATGATTTGAGGGAAGTAGATTATACAGGGAAATGATCGGAAAACATTAGCTCAGGATAGGGATGTATGGAGAGCTTATGTCCGAGCGGCCATGAACCTACGGGTTCGATAGTGCCAGTGAGTAAGTAAGTAATTTTCAATGCCATCAGGTTGTCACTCTTCGACATTTATGGTCTTCTCTCCTCGCAATTGGCGTGATTGTAACTCACTTCTGAGGATTGCGACGCCCGGAAGGCGGGGTTGCGGCTGCCCCGACGATATGATGGATGATGATAGTGGTAATAATAATAATAATAATAATAATAATAATAATAATAATAATAATATAATAATAATATAAACGCCAGGAGAGCCCTTAATCCTAAACTTAATTAATCTAAGGCGATTACGGATTATGATGATTATGATGCAAACGATGTTTGTGGGCCATTTGGGCCTTAAAGTATCCTGATACTTGTCTTTACAGTTGAGGAATACCCGAATAAAACTCACCCAGGTAGGAGTTTTCCCCGACCGAGACTCGAACTCGGGTTCGCGTGCTTGACAAGGCAGCATGCTAATTCGAGACCACACCAGTGGACATTTATTATTATTATTGTTATTATTATTATTACTAGTATTATTATTATTATTATTATTATTATTATTATTATTACCATTATTATTCTATCTATTTTCGGATTTTTACAAGCTGCTGCCGTCTTCCCGTGCCAAACCTCCAAAGCCTACGGTCCTTGGGGCATCTTCGGATTGCTGTTAGCCCTCTAGCTTGCATTACTGTCTTCATGTTTTCCTTCCATGTTAACCTTTGGTCTCCCTCTTTCTTCTTCTTTCTGTTCGGATGCCATTCATATAGTTGCTTCGGCCATCGCTCATCTTCCATTCCATACCTTTGCAGCTTTGTTTCCATTTCATTAATATGGATTCCACATAAATATTAAATAAAATTGGTGAAAGACTGCACCCTTGTTTCAATCCCTTTGTGGTTTTTATAGGATTAGACATTATATTTCCAATTTTAACATAAGCGGAGTTATCTTTATAGATTTGTTTAATAATTTCTATTAGGTTTCTATCAATATTGTATTTCTCCAATACTTCCCATAATTTGTTCCTCGGAATTGAGTCATAAGCTTTCTCTAAATCTATCATTGTCAAATGGGTTTCTTCTCCAACTGCAGTCCGTTTTTCAATTAACTGTTGTATTGCAAATATATTGTCAACACATGACCTTCCTGGTCTGAATCCATTTTGATCTTCTCCTAATTTGTCTTTAAATCTTTTTGTAACTTTGTTTTTAATAACTTCGTAAATATTCTATATAATGTGTTATTTATACTTAGTCCTCTGTAGTTTTTTGCGTCTCTTCTATCGCCCTTCATGTATATTGGTACAATGTAGCTTATTTTCCATTCACCGGGAATCTTCTGTATTGCAATGCACTTATTAAACAAGTCCCTCAATCTACCTATTATTATTATTATTATTATTATTATTATTATTATTATTATTATTATTATTATTATTATTATTATTACCATTATTATTATTATTCTCTAGTGTGTAACGCTAAGAAAATGGTGCTGGAAATAAGCTCGATAAAACTAAATATATGGTCACACACAGGAATACATTATATAATGGAAATGGACAGCTAATGACAAATGAGGGAGATTTTGTACAAGTGGATGAATTCAAATAACCAGGAACAATAATTACAGACAGGAATGAGATGCACAAAGAAATTAAACATAGGCTCAATTCTGGAAATGCATGCTATTATGCAATACAGGGACTCTTATCGTCCCAACCCCTTTCAAAAAACGTTAAACTGAAAATATATAAAACTGTTATTCTACCAGTTATATTATATGGATGTAAAACATCGTCTCTTGCTTGTGAAAGTATCTGGGAGGAAAGTTTCTAGGAACATATTTTAACCAAAGAGAGATGGACAGGCGAATGGAGAAGAATACTTCACAGTGAGCTAAACGATGTTTTAGGAAACCAGATATAATAAGAGTTAAGTCCCGTTGACTGCGATGGGCAGGAGATACAGCACGAATGGGGAATGAAAAATGGGCATGAAAACACCTTGTAGGAAAACCAGAGGGAAAGCACCTGTATGTAGGCAAGAATGAGGTGGAAGAATAGCATTAACCATGATTTGAGGGAAGTATATTACACAGGAGAAAAACAGAATATTTGGCAATAAATAGCAACGAAAGAGAAAATGTAATATTGGAAGATATGATTCAAATAAAGCAAGTGAAACAAACTGAATATTTGGGAATGATTATGGATAGCATTGAAAGTATAGGCAAAGAGAACATAAAGCATAGAATTGGATTGAGTAGCAAAATAATATCATCGTTGAATTCCACATGATGGGATAAGCATATTTGGAAAGGCACAAAAAAATATATTGGCAAAACATTGATGGAATCTGTTGAAATGTATGGAAGTGAGGTACGGACAATCAATAAGTACTACAAGAATATACTTATAGCTCTAGAAATGGATTATTTACGCAGAAGTGCCAGAAAGTAAAAATTAGAACCCGTCACAAATAAGGAAATTAGAAACATAATGGAAGCAAAAGAAAGCATAATTGAAAGAATTGAAGAGAATGAATTAAAATAGTTAGGGCACATTTTAAGAATGGAAGATGAGCGATAGCCGAAACTACAGTACTATACCTATCAATGGCAACCGAGCAGAAAGAATAAAAGAGGGAGACCAAAGTTAACATGGAAGGAAAGCATGAAGACAGTAATACAAGCAATAGGGCTAAGCATTGAAGATGCCCAAGATCGTAGGCTTTGGAGGTATAGCACGGGAAGACGACAGCAGCTGTAAAAAACTCGAAGATAGATAGATAGATATTATACAGGAGATGACTGAAAAACATTATCGCTGGAGATCTGACGTACAGGAGGCCATGGACCTATGGGTTCGTTAGTGCCAATAAGTTAGAGATATTAAGTCGCAGAACAGTGTGGGTTCCTTATAGAAAACAAGGTGTGAAAGCTTCCTAATGTATAGAGTTGTGAACCACTCTGTATGCTTCAGAGAGGCTTGGTGTTAAATTATCCTGGCTTCGAATTTCGTTCCAGATGAATCTAATTCTCTGCGTAATTGATTCAGTAAAGTGAGAACAATGGGTTCAGCTAACAAATGAAAGAGCCTTTGACACGAAGATCCTGGGGCGAGCCCCATATCAACCCCAGTGTTCCAGAATTTATAAGCGTTCACGCCCTTATTCCAGATCACAATAAATTAAATATGGGATGCTGCGAAACCACAGGAGATTTTCAAGATGGAAAAGGCACCAATATATAGTGCAATGAATTTAAATACTTAAATTTATTACAAATTCTTCGGGAAATGATATTAAATACAGAGCAAAGGAAAATACCTGGGTTATGAAATTCCCTATTTCAAATTTAAAGATATTTTTAACAAACTTAATAAATTTAATCAGGCTATATATATATATATATATATATATATATATATATATATATATATATATATATATATATTATGAGAATATTGAAAAAAACACAAGAAATAAAACAAAACTAAAATTCAATAAAGCAGTGGCAGTCCCCTGTATGGTAATGAATTTTGGGTTTTAACTAAAAGAGAAGAGATCATAGAAGCAGTTGAAACGACATTTCTGAGAAGTGTAGCTGGCTGCAAACTTCTAGATAAAAGAAAAAATGAAGATATTGGAAATGAGCTAAATATTTTTAAATTTTAGATAAAATAAAATAATCTAGAAAAAAACTGGAAATAATACCGAATGTTCAAAGAATGAAAAATGAAAAACAAAAAAAAAACACACAGAAATAATACAACTAAAAATAGAAGAATTAAACTCAACAATAGAGAAATACAGAACAGAACACTTGGCAAGGATGACTGAGAATAGAATACCAAAAGCAGCATACAACTATTCACCACGAGGAAGAAGAAGCTTGGGAAGACCAAGGAAAAGATGGAAAGAGCAATTTTTGGAGCCGGAACAGGCTAGCAAATAAGCCTAAACCGTGAAGAAGAAGAAGAAGAAAAATGAACGAATACCAAAAATTATATTTAATTACAAACCAAAAGGAGACAGGAATGTTGGTAGACGGAAAAAGAGATTGATTCAACTTTTTTAATGAAAATCTATTAGACCGGAACAAGCCACATGGGCTTAATCCGTGAATGATGATGATGATAATGGAAAATCAGCAATAACAATTTTAATTGGAATGTTATGGAGCAAGAATAATTTTATAGAATGAAAAATGAGATTACTTAGGTTATTATCGAGATATACCAAATTAGAATATAGAAACTAGAGATAGAATAAATATAATTATTAGAATTTGATAAGGCAATAAACTAAAAGCCAGAAGATCGCGTGTTGAAGACCCGCTGGGGTCAGGATTTTTAAACTAACGTAAACTGTCTGGAAGAAAAAATGCAGAGGTAGACTCAGCCTCTAACTGCAATGAGTATCAGACATACCAGTATGTTCTAGAAAAGATATGACAATCCGGGTGACATCTCGTGCGAGTTGTCTCAAAAGGGGGGCCTTTTACATACTATTACCCGAAGGACCTCCAAAGACCTGAGGTAGGTTCACTGTACATTTACCTTTGACCTTAAAGATCCCTTACATTTTCCATACATGTGAGAAGAAACCTAAAAAAAAAAAATCGGAGTGTTGCTGTGTCGTGGACACGGCCGTGTGTTTTACGTGAATACGTTTACGTCACGGGTATCACTGGTCAACATGATATTTGTCTCATGAGTACCACTAGTTGTACTTAATGCAGCTTTTTATAGTGTTTTCAAATATGTATGCGGAATTTCTCCATCACCCACATTTTATTTTATTTCAATTCCAATTAGTGGATTTCAATAATTATTTTTAATAAACTTTGTTCGTCTATTTGTCCAATGTAAAATAAAACGGGGAACACTTTTATCACGAGATTTCAGCTACGGAAAAGATCCATCCATAGTAATTCTGCCCGAGGGCAGGTATTTCACTGCAATCATAGCATTTTCATGCTATGCTTTGCAGTTTTACAAGGAATTGTAGGGGTGGTAGCTTCCCGTTGCTTTCCACACCGGTGATGGATGAAGATGATGATAGTGATTATAATGATAAGGATGATGATGATGGCCATATGATTTCGGGGACCGTTTGGGCCTTAAAGTTTTCCTGACATTTGTCTTACAGGTGAGGAAAAACCCCGATATAAACCTCACCCAGAAAAACTGTCCCGACCGGGGATCGAACCCGGACCCGCTGCGTGACAAGGCAGCTCGCTACCTCGAGACCACAGCGGTGGTAAATAAAGGCAAATGGAATCCTAATATGCTGGCCGATTATTGTTGGACAATCAAGAGGGATGCTCCGCAGGCGAAATATAGCAGAAAATCGTCATTTCTTACTTTCTAGGTGAGTTTGAATGTTCGAATATTGTGTAGTTATAAATGTACAAAATATTACAGTGTTTAAAATTATAAATTCCTGTCTCTCGGAAATCTTGCGTGATGGAGAAAAACCGATACCATATTTGATTTCAGGAGTAAATATACTATCAGAATCACATATTTTTCTTTGAGACAAAAAAATATACATTTTTTGTTGCTCAGTGTAATATTTTCCTGAGCGTATTATGTGCATGTCAAAATCATACGTGATGGTCCTCTGGACGCCTTCATTTTATTATGTTCCCGTCCTGTCACAAGGTTTTTTTATGGGGACCACTGGATTGCTTTTGAGATGCCCTTTCTAACCGTATACGATCTATATACTACGATTTGGCTTTTTGACAAGTATATGCCCAAATTGCATTATTTTATTTATTTATTTATCTTTAACGCCATTCATATATACTATAACTATATAATACCATTGTTATATATATATATATATATATATATATATAATATACAAAATTGATAGATCTTGACAAGAGCTGACGATTGAACCTCGGAACAAACGTCGTAACTTCTCAGAGTCAAAATTTATATTAAAAGAAAATTATGTGACGTAGCGAAACGACCACAAAATGGCAGCGCTTCCCCACCGCCGAGCGCGACACGTCACAGTCCACACACAACGTAACGAATTCTTTGACCCTTTATCTATCGAGTGATGTAATTAAACTATGGATGTAGATGGTAGATATGTAGCTACAACACCAAACTGTATTCCTTGATTTTGTTATCATCAGTTTTCTGACTTGCCTCCCACTGCGGACGCAAATTTAAATACGTATTACGTCAAAAAGAGGCATCTAGTGAAAAGGCGTAATTAATTTTATCTTATAAATGATGAAGTTCAAATAAGAGCAAAATGATTAAGTAGTTCAGTTATCGTTCATTTATTATTTAATCATTCATACAAAGTTTCTTTATAATTACAATATTTCGGTAATTATAAAGAAACATTGTATGAACGATTAACTAAAAAATCAACTATAACTTAACTACTCAATCACTATCATCTATTTGAACATGATCATTTATAGGAAAAAAATAATTACGGTTTTTTTTCTTGTATAATGTAAGCCCATGTTTGCCTTAACAGAGATTTAGGCACTCTCCCCCTACAGGGAAGAATTTGAACCATACTAATTTAGTTACACTTGTTTTCGTATAGATGTCATTTGAGTGGTCCGTGGTTAGCGTTCCGCCTCATACTGATATCTAGGAAACCAAGGTAGTACTATGACGGGAAAATTCGGTAAATGTTGCTTAGAGGCCTTTTCATTCAGGCTTAAGGATTTTTTATGAGCCTGAAATCTTCAGACTCGGCACCCACGGGTTAAAGTACCTCCCGGAGAACTTTCTCCTTGGATTTTTCCATCCTAAAAATCCATCGACCCCGGCCGGGTTTGAACCCGCGACCAGAGAGCACTAACCACTAGTCCACCGCGGCCGACTGGTACCAAATCAAAAATATAATAAGTTGAAGATCCATATGTATTCGTAGGTAATTAAGGATCTCCAACTTATAATTTCTTTTATTTGCTACCAGTAAAAAAAACCGTAATTATATTTTTCCTACAAATGATCAAGTTCAAATGGATGAGAATGATTAAGTAGTTAAGTTATAGTTCATATTTTATTTAATCGTTCACACAATATTTCTTCAGAATTACCCACTAATACCTATGGATCTTCAACTCATTAAATTTTTTATTTGCTACCAGTACAAAAAGTAATTAATTTTATCCTATAAATGATCAAGTTCAAATGAATGAGAATAATTAAGTAGTTCAGTTATCGTTCATTTATTATTTCATTGCTCATACAATACTTCTTTATAATTACCTACTAATACTTTAATCCATTACATTTTTTATTTGCTACCAGTAAAAAAAAAGCGTAATTAATTATTTTCCTATAAATGAAGAAGTTCAAATGAATGAGAATGATTAAGTAGTTCAGTTATCGTTCATTTATTATTTCATTGCTCATACAATAGTTCTTTATAATTACCTACTAATACTTTAATCCATTACATTTTTTATTTGCTACCAGTAAAAAAAAAAGCGTAATTAATTATTTTCCTATAAATGAAGAAGTTCAAATGAATGAGAATGATTAAGTAGTTCAGTTATCGTTCATTTATTATTTCATTGCTCATGCAATAGTTCTTTATAATTACCTACTAATACTTTAATCCATTACATTTTTTATTTGCTACCAGTAAAAAAAAAGCGTAATTAATTATTTTCCTATAAATGAAGAAGTTCAAATGAATGAGAATGATTAAGTAGTTCAGTTATCGTTCATTTATTATTTCATTGCTCATACAATACTTCTTTATAATTACCTACTAATACTTTAATCCATTACATTTTTTATTTGCTACCAGTAAAAAAAAGCGTTAATTAATTATTTTCCTATAAATGAAGAAGTTCAAATGAATGAGAATGATTAAGCAGTTCAGTTATCGTTCATACAATATTTCTTTATAATTACTCACTATTACCTATGGATCTTTAACTCAATATATTTTTGATTTGCTTCCAGTAATCCCTTGGAGAAAAGTGTTTGTTTTCAAAATACTAACATTTCTGTGATACTCGCCGTGCCAGATACTCTTGTATTTAACCAATGTAACTATTTTTTTTTTCAACACGGTGTAGTGTGAAAACGTGTAAAGGCGCGAGAATGTATATCAGCATGACATGTACTGCAGGGTAACATGAACTCGCAGGGGCAAACATTGCTAAAGTAATTACCTCACAAACAAACTGCAGACCAACTAGCACAAAAAAATGTCACAAGACTCAGGATTTATAGAGGTCACACTTGTATTTGCAAGTTTAGATTCTGTTTTAACGCCGAAATACGCTACTTCTGGACTCATTCCAGATTGTACAGAATTCCGGAGCAATGAGCCTATTGAGGTTGTTCTTAATAAAATATTTTTGCACGGTAGTCCGTTCTGTCGTACTTACAGCAATGGTGACCATGATTGAAAGTTCAATATCCCAAATTTCGGGTTTGCCAACCTAGAAATAACTAAATAACTATTCTCTAATAATACATATTACTTACCTAGTGCGGGAAGTAAAACCACTTCCTTTTATGTATACTACGTACAATGCATATACAAAAATATATCCAAAAGGTACTGTTAATATACATTCTACGAAACAAATCACTGCATTCTAAATGAACTGAACTATATTTAAAACAATATGAAACAATAAATTTGTAATTACCGCAATTTTATCCCTGTTTGGTGTCACAGTATATACACTGGCCAGATTGCTAACGTCAGTCTGTTGTTTATAATGAACGAATATATTTCCAAACAAATATGCTATCATATCTATATACAATAATTATCATTTTGAAAACACCATGGCGCAAAACACATTTGTGAAGTATTTTATAGAATCTCCGATATTAAAACCCTTGCTATCGTTTACCTCTCTTCTGTAAAAACCACTTCACAACCTCGCATTGCAATATACTATGAGGCAGACACTGCTGTCTTGTAGTACGTCATTGGTTTGACAGAGGTTAAGGAAGGAAAGCTGAGAAACTATCCCTGGTCCTCCAGGCTGGGGGTTTATGCAGAAGGCCAGCTCCCTGCTCAATGTTAAAAAGCCCTATACAAGTAAGCCAGATGGATCAAATAATCCGAGCAAAATGAACTTTAAATAAACAATTATACGATTTGTGGGAAGTAAACAATTACAATGGTTTGGACACATCAAGAGGATGAATGGAGATAGATTGCCAGTTAGAAGTTTGGAGTGGATTCCAAATCGAAGGAAAAGAAGAGGGAGACCTAAGAAGACATGGTAGAAGGAATTATGGATTTGATGAAGTGGACTGCAGGATGGTGACTGGAAGGATAGAGATGGATGGAGGAAGAGAATCAAAACTTAATATTGGGCACAGGAATATGTTGTATACATTTCAAACCTGTTTAATTATAAGGTTATATATTTTTAAACATTTCCATCGATTATATCTAGTAGAAACTTAAAATGACCCCCACCAAAAAATGTGTGTGTGTTGTGTGAAAGCTCTGTCAGCATTTTTTTCTGAACAAATCTAACTCACTTACTGGCACTATCAAACCCGTAGGTCCATGGCCACAAGTGAATAAGTTCTCCACACATCCCTATCGAGAGACTTTTTTTCCAGTCATCATTTGTGTAATCTACTTCCCTAAATCATGATTAATGTCATTGTCCTACCCCATTATTGGTATAACAACTGGGCGTTTTCCTTCTGGTTTTCTTAGAAGAAGCTTCCGTGCACCTATTCCGTCTATTCCAGCTGCCTTTCTGTTCTTTGTGTTTTCAGTACTTCTTCTAATTCTTCTATTGTTATCATATCTATTCCTGTCTCACTCTCATATATGTTATCTTTAGTTATTTTATTTTCATTATACCACAGTTTTTTATAATGTTCTTCCCATTGTTTCTCCTCAATTGCATTGATCTGTAATGTATCTTCTTCTTGTTTATTTAGATGTTTCATTACTTTATAGGCTATTTTTTGCTGCCCATGTATATCGTATTCTAGTCTGCTTATATATCTATCCCAACTGACTTTGTGTGCTTTTTTAATTTCTCTTTTGGCTATTGCACTTTTATGTTTGTATTCAGCTCTTAATTCTAGTGTTCTATTCTGTAAATATTTGTGATAAGCCTCTTTTTTATCTTTTATTATCCTCTCTAATTCTTCATTCCATATTCTTAAACCCTTCTTGTTATATATTTTATATTTTGTTCCTAATGCCTCATATGCTGCTTTATCAATGCTTTCTTTTATATTATCCCATTCTCGGTTTATTTCTTCGGAAGTAGGTTTTAATATTAATTGTTCATTTAGCCTATTCTGATACAGATTTTGTATACTTTTATCTTGTAATAAATGTATATATATATATATTTTCTGTTTAACACCAAAACTTGGCATATACCAATCAATTAAAGAAATACATTTATAATTTAGAAAAAAAAAAAGGTATTAATGATACGTTCAGAACAATTAGTATGGTAGCAATGTTTCTGCGCAGTTCTAGGAATTGTTACGTGTTCACGACCCCTGTCTGTTGCTCCTCCTACCACATGCCTTTCGCCTCGAGACCAGAGCAACACGCTCCCTAGAGCAAATAAATTATTACGATTCTTCTAGAAGAATTATATTATTATCCGTGTACTTACAAATCCTGGAATGTAGGAAATTCTGGCTTGGATATGACATCTTACCTGCAACAGAAGATAATTAGGCCTATATATTATCACTGTTACTAATAAAATAAGTCGTTTAGTTATACCATATATATATATATATATATATATATATATATATATATAAATATATATATACACACACACACACAAATGTTTGTTTGTTCGTATTTTATGCGCTGCATGCCGTTTATCCGATTGTGATGGGGATTTTTGCAAAATGTTCAGGATTTTCCCGGGAAGGTTTATAGGCTATAGTATAGTTTTAATGCACAAGCCCTTCACCCTTAAACATCACGCTCTGTAGTGAAAACGTGAAAAAATGTAGCTTTTTATACGCTTAAATGGCTTACTCTGCCTAAACCATAGGAAATACACCAAAATAATGTATACAGAATTGAATATTTAAAAAAACTATACAAAAAAAGTCCGCGACAGGATATGTTTACCTTTTACGGATAACTCACAATAACCATTTTTGACTTTCATTCATGCCAAGAAGATCGGGATAAGTAGATTCCCGGACAAGCATAGCAGCGCACCGCTCTTATTCTTTTATATCGAATTTCGTCTTTAGGCCAAGTGCATCGGGATACGGAGATTCCCGGGCAACGCCGGGTAATCAGCACGTTTTATCTAAAAGTAATTACGAATTATAGTGATTGCTTGAATATTAAATTATGGAAGATTAAATTTTATTTAAGAGAGCAAATTTATTATTATTTTTCCTTCTACTTATTCAACTAAAGAGGGAGACCAAAATTAATATGGAAGGAAAACATGAATATAGTAATGCAAGCAAGAGAGCTAAGCATTGAAGATGTCCAAGTTCGTAGGCTTTGGAAGTTTGGCACGGGAAGATTATTTATTATTATTATTATTATTATTATTATTATTATTACAAAAGACACGGGGCTTGAAATGGTTAAATTTAAATCAATTACACCCTGTATATTTGGCAGGCAATGGAACGGAACTTAAGAAAAGTTGAAAAACGAAAGTTGTTCAGAAAAATCCCTACATACACGCCTAGAGGCTTCTTTTATGACATCATATTAGAGCAAAGTTCGTGCCACGAAAGTGATGCGAGTTTTTTTGTTGTCCGAGACTCCATACAAAATAATATGTTTTAGAGCTCCAACAAATCAGGAAGACCAAACAAGAGAAAGTTGGCTTCTCTTCCCGTCTTGTTTATAAAGAACCATAAGGTCAACATTCCATAATGGCAAACTTAATACGTATCTCAACAACAAAAAATACACACTAATTCAACTCCACAATAAAAACACATAACAGCAAGCTTCCGCTCTACATTCCACATCATCTTACAAAATCAAGATTTTTAAAATAAATTAGAAACTCTGTTGAGGTGGCTGTGTTAAAGTTTTAGAATTGTAAAACAGTACCTGATAGCCCAGTCGTCCTCCATAATCAGCAGTGTTGTTTTATAGAAGGCCTTTCGATAACTGAAGTATCATCTTTCTGCTTTCATTTTAGTACTGACTGTTGTTGGTAATTAATTTCTACAGAAATATTATATTGCTGGGTACATTCTCATTCAGCAGGTGTTTATTTGCGGTTTCCTTGATAAATAATTCGAAACTCTTCGGGAACGTAGAATTTCGATGTATCGTTTTCTCTATGCAGGATCGATAGTACATTGTCTATTGTGTTGAATTGATGTCCTGCTTCTATTATGTGTTTTGAAAAACGGATTTGCCCTCATTCTTCAGGAATTCACTGAAATGTTCATTAAATTTTGTCGTGAAGTTTCTAGTAGTTCTTCGAATATGAAATTTGCCACAGCTATTGCAATTGAAGAAGAAACGGACATATATAAAATAAATTAGTTTATAAATTTGTTCTTTATTAAAAGTAGTAGATTAATTAAGCTAAGCTATTGCCAATTTAATGGTTAAATGAATTATATTAAATAACTACAGGGTGTCCCAAATTGATGTTTACACTCTTTGAAACGTTATTTCTCAGCAACGAAATGAGACAGAAGTACAATTTTTGCTGCGTTTGATCCACAGGGCACTGGAAAAGCATAGCAACACGATCATCGACCTTCACGTCTTTATAAACAACAATGGCGGCGAGATTATCATTCGATGGACGTAAGTGGATACTGAAGTGTTATTGGAAAGTGGAGGAAATTGTTGAAGTGCAACGACGTTGGATGGTTGAATTTGGGACACCACCACCAACAAGGGTAACAATAACAAGACTCCGAGACAAGTTTGAAGACGATGGAACGGTGCAAGATGTGTTGGAAGGTCGGTGCGGATGAACGAGACTTTCGACTGATAACAAGAGTACTGTTGCACGATCCCCAAAGAACTCAGTGAGACAATGTTCTCGTGAGATTGGTATCAAGAAAAGCAGTGTTCATGGAATTTTGCGGGGCCAAAAATGGAAGCCTTACATTGCGAGACTTCTCCACGCATTAAATGGGGACGACCCTGATAGACTACTGCAATTTTGTGAGTGGTTCCTGCAGAAGTGTGACGAAAGGGAAAATTTTCTAGACTCAATTGTTTGGCCAGATGAAGACACATTCAAACTTAATGGCACAATTAATCGACATACTTGTGTGTACTGGGCTAACCAAAACGGAAACATCATTGAAGAAAAGGCCGCCAATCTTTCCCGAGTATCGATATGGTGTGGTTTGTCTTCCCGAGGATTAATTGGGCCGTACTTCTTCCAAGGAACTGTCACGGGTCAAACTTACCTGGAAATGTTGGAAATCATAATTCCACGTATTGAAGATCTCTTTCAGAATGAAAATGAGGTTTACTTCCAACAAGACGGGGCTCCACCTCACTTTCATGTAGGTGTGAGAAATTTTCTCGATCACACATTAAATCAATGGATAGGACGAAGAGGAAGTGCTACGGATCTCCTGATTTAACCCCTCTAGACTTCTTTCTTTGGGGAACTGTAAAGAACACGATGTACGCCACAAAACCACAAACACTGTAGGAACTGAGAGATCAGATTGAACATGCCGTCAATGTCATTCCAATAACAATAATCCAAAACGTGTGTCACTCTGTTCGACGTCGTTCCTGGGAGTGTACTGCGGCAGGGGGTGAGCATTTTGAACATGTACGGGCTTAAGAAATAAAACACAAAAAAATTGTATTTCTATCTCATTTCGTTGCTGAGAAATAACGTTTCAAAGAGTGCATACATCAATTTGGGACACTCTGTATATATTGCGACGAAGCAAACATGGCGGTTGATAGAGCGATTTTTTTTTTAAATTTCGAGTTTCAGGTAAACCTCCACTTCTGACTTTCGGATATCCCTGATGTTTGGAGAATGGCTTCTTAGTTTCATTCTAATAACATATACCGGGTTTCTATAAGATACATAACAAATTGCGATCGATACAGGTTTCACATTTTCGGTTTAAAGTGAACTCCTACATCTAACGTATTGATTTTACTGGTTAACGAACTCGACCTTAACTTTTAGGCACTATAAAACTAACTTAATCTCCTTCTGTTTTTTTAACGTACTTGTAGAATGTTGTGTCGTGGAATGCAAGAATAAGACAATATCCACTACATAAACTTGCTTTTATTGAATGACAATTTCAATACAACGACCGCTCGCCAGGGGTTCGTTGAGTTACGAATGACGCGCGGGCTTGTCTGGTTGGTTTAGGGCGGCTGCAGAGTGCTGCCGTCTGTCGACGGCCAGTTGTGGCGGGAGAATATCTCATGATATCGTCACATACTCATCTGTAATTATTTCCTACGTTACCTTATCGGAACTAAAGAGGCCTTCGAATTCGAGGTCTATTTGAGCCTCTGAGAATTGAAATGGGCTATATCCATTAGGCCACATTACAAAACTCAAATGTTCTTCTATATGCCGGTTAAAAATGGTATATTATGATGCGTGGTTGGGAAGTGGTTTTTTACAGAATGGAGGAAAATGTTTAAAAACCGGAGAATAGCGAGATTTTTAATTTCCGAGATTCTGTAAAAGACTTCGCAAATGTACGTTGTACATTATTTTTTGCGCGATAGTGTTTTCAAAATAATAAATAATAGTAAAATGATAGCACAATTGTTGGAAATATTTACGTTCATTATAAACAATTGACTAACGTTAACAATATGGGCAATGTTTATTAATTGTCACTACAGGAGACTGTGAGAGCAATTAGCGATAAATTGCGAAAGTATGATTTTATTGTTTTATATTGTTTCAAATAAAGTTCAGTTCATTTAAAATGCAGTGATTTATTTCGTATAATGTATATATTAACACTACCTTTTGGATATTTTTTGTATATACATTGTATGTAGTAACATAGAGGGCTGTAATTTTACTTCACACGCGTTTTATAATATGCAATATTACAGTATACTTATTAAGGTTGGCAACTCCGAAATGTAGGATGTTGAACTTTCAATCATATTAGATTATTAAATAGAATAGTAGGTTGGAATTTTCTTCTTATATTAATATTAGTTTTTTTATCATTTTTTAGAGCAGCTTACACATTATATCGCCATTGCTGTAAGTACGACATAACGCACTATCGCGCAAAAATATATGTTATAAGTAGTATATATCATCACTCCAAGGATTAGGCAATTGCCCGTTCCGAGTTCATAATGCGTCAACCAACGTTTTCTAGGTCGTTCGACATCACGTATTCCTCTTGCTTGATAATTTCTTGCTAACAACGGATATCTCTTCTTACTCATTCCATTCATGTGATCAATCCACTTTTGTCTAATTCGTGACTTTATGCAATAAAGGCTGCACTTTTAATTCTTCTCTTATATCTTCATTTCTAATTCTATCATGTTTTGTACATCCTTTAACTTGTCTGAGGAACCTCATCTCCGCCGTCTGTATTCTATCTTTCTGTTTTTAGTTGGAGTCCAAGTTTCACATCCATACAATATTGTGGGAATAAATTTATAATTCTTTATCTATTCTTATTTCTTAATTTTATATTTGAACGTTCTCTGTATTTTTTCCAGATACAAACTGAAATTTGTATTCACGTAGACTTTCACGGTCGATACAATCTTTGAGGATGCCAGACTCAGTCTCTGGCGAAACGTCGGGGAACTACAAGCCCCAAAACCACGGCCTACAGCCAGAAAATCTTCTTCAAGATCATCATAAAACTGAAATTTATTTATTTTGAAATCAATATCTCTTACCATATTGAAGTTAATATCGCAACCCAAATATGTATTAAAAATAGTATACATAAAACAAATATTTTATTTATTTTAATACACACTTGCTAACACTAGAAAAATACAATTAAACAAACACAAATGTACTCTTCAGCTATCAATAGATGTGCTCACTTGTAAATACATCAAAAGTAGACATGACCCATCTTAATACTCAAGGTCTTATTTACACCAGTAATTACTACCTAGGATCACTCTGTATGTAGGAGCACTCTGTATATAAATGTCGGAATTGGAATGGAGAGCTGAAATGCATTAGCGGGAAAGTAGATTTATTTACGGACAGCGGACCAAGAGTAAACAAACAGCGTGAAACTCCGACAGGTCTAAAAACAAGGTGTTCGTTTACGTGCAAGAGTAACCTTGTTTGGCAGCAGGTAATTTAGAGATTTGAGTTGTTAATGCATTGCTTTGTCATCAGACACAGTACATCTCTTGTACACGTCATCACGAAAAAATAATATCTACAGGATGGTTCAAAAATCGTTTACAAATTCTGATGAATTAACGAGGTGATGGAAATAAACATTGTGTTATTTAGTACCAGCAAATACCCGGCGTGCGCTCCTACGCCTAATTAAATGAAATGTGATTTTTTATGTTTAGTTATATAAGTAAAAAAGAAAAATAATTACAAATTTATATCGTATTTATTTTTAGATATTCCGTGCTGATTAACCGGCGTTGCCCGGGAACCTACATACCCCGAACTTCTCGGCATCAATGTATTGAAAGACAAAAGTGTGAGTTAACCGTAAAATGTAGATATTGTCGTTGACTTTTTAGTAGAAGTTTTTGAGATATTCAATTGTGTGTACATTAATTTTGTATATTTGTTATGGTTTAGCTATTTTTTACTGTACCACCGATGACCACCTTTTTTTTTTAGCTCCGGCCCTATAGTACATAGGGTAATATTTTATATACGTTGTCCCAAAAAAAAAAAATCTCTCAATGATGGAAAGCCCCTGTTGAAATCGTCAAGTAGTTTTGAGTCCATACTCAGTTTGATATATAAAGATGATAGTGATGTTTGGACCAAAGAGAGATGAACAGACAGGGGAATGGAGAATACTTCATAACAGTAAGATACATTATCTTTATAGGAAACCACATATAATAAGAATAGTTAAGTCTCATATACTGCAATGGACAGGACATGTGACAAGAATGGGGAATGTAAGAGGGACATGGTAGCTTATTGTAGGAAAACCAGATGGAAAACGCCCAGTTGGTAGAACGAGAATGAGGTGGGAGGATAAAATAAACCATAATTTGAGGGAAGCAAATTATACAGAGGATCGTTGGAAAACATTGGCTGAGGATAAAGTCCATATTTCTGCTCCATAGGTCATTAAACTTCTTACTATTTAATTATATATTAAGGGATTCTTGTTTCCTTGAATATATGTTTTTCGTAAGTAATGTCACGAGTGATTTCTAAATCATCGATAAATTCACGAGTCACGAAGTTACGTGGAGTGAATTTATCTAGAGGAGTTGGAAATCAAGAGTGGCATTTGTTAGGACTATCTAACGAATAAAATTAAGTTGTTTACTTAATAATCATTATTTAAATAATAATATTTATATATTTAATGTTATCGGCGATGTTTGGAAACAAATCAGAAATGTGTGGTTATGTTTAATTTATTTTTTCACTGCAACTTGATCACATTAAAAACTTCCTTCCTACAAAATTAAAACAAATACTTGTACAGACTCTTATAATGCCACACTTCGACTACTGCGACATACGAGTATTACTGACTAATCTGACAACTGATCTATCTGACAGACTACAGCGTGCTCATATTGCGTGCATTCGATTTATCTTCAATCTCCGTCGTTATGACCACGTGTATCCTTCATTTCAGGCCTTATCATGGCTACGCCTAAATGACAGAAGAACTTTACATTCACATACCTTACCATTCCAAATTCTGCACACATATTTACCAAGTTATTTAACAACACGTTTTCAAAATTTATCGGCTCATGACAATTTAGGAACAAGATCGCAAGACTCTTCTTTACTTATGATACCACAACACAGGACCTGTCTATACTCTGAATCTTACACAATATCTATGACTAGAGCCTGGAACTCTTCCCAGTCATGTCAGGGACTGTTAATCGCTATCATTATTTAAATCCAAATTAACTGATATCTTAAGTTTGACGCAATGAAAACATTAACTGCATAACAACTATATAGAGCATTCCATTAATAGTCATCTAGGAAGCTACTTACTTTATTTTTACATAATTTAAATTTTATTATATTCTATGTTTTTGTTAGTATTAGCTAGTATTAGATCACATCATCTTTGTATTTTGTTTAGTCTGTATTTTAATATCTTAAAATTGTAATATGTATGTAATTTTTTGTATAATTTTACTATTCGCTGGTTGAGTGGAAGAGAAGGCCTTATGGCCTTAACTCTGCCAGCTAAAATAAAGCATAATAATATAATTATTATTATTATTATTATTATATTATATATTGTCACATAGGATCGCAATATTATAAATGCACCCTAGTGGAGAAAAAATTAAACACATCATACTATGTATTTTAACCAACATTATACTTACTTACTTACTTACTCACTGGCACTATCGAACCCGAAGGTTCATGGCCGCGCGGACATAAGCTCTCCATACATCCCTATCCTGAGCCAATGCTTTCCAATCATTCCCTGTATAATCTGCTTCCCTCAAATCATAGTTAATGTTGTTCTCCCACCTCATTCTTGGCCTACCAACTGGGCGTTTCCCTCTGGCTTTCCTACAAGAAGATTCCATGCACGTCTTTCATTCCCTATACGCGCAACATGTCCTGCCCATTGCAGTCTACGAGACTTAACTGTTCTTATTATATCTGGCTTCCTATAAAGACCATGTAGTTCATTGTTATGTAGTCTTCTCCATTCACCTGTCTGTTCATCTCTCTTTGGTCCAAAAATTTTCCTAAGAACTTTATTCTCAAATACTCGTAATCTCCTTTCCTCCCTTAAAGTAAGAGTCCATGTTTCGCACCCATATAATATAACTGGTAGAATAATAGTTTTATACATTTTCAGCTTAACGTTTTTTGAAAGGAGTTGGGACATCAAAAGTCTCTGCAATGCATAATTGCACGCATTTCCAGAATTGAGCCTATGTTTAATTTCTTTGTGCATCTCATTCCTATTTGTGATTAATTTTCCTAGGTATTTGAATTCAGCCACTTCCTCAAAATTTCCCTCATTTGTCATTAGCTGTCCATTTCCATTATATACTGAATTTCTACGTGTGACCATATATTTAGTTTTACTGATATTTACCTCCAGTCCTAATTTCTTAGTGTTACTCAATAGTGTGTGCGTGTTGGCCTTTAGTATCTCCTCGCTATCGGCCAATAGTACTACATCATCAGCATAAACTAACAGCTTATTAAAACCATTGAGTTGTAAGCCATCTTCATTCTGTAAAGATTTAATGGCATACTCTAGTACAAAATTAAATAGTAGAGGAGATAGTGCATCTCCTTGCTTCAACCCATTCTGGATTTCAAAAGTGTCAGAAAACTGTTTGCCTACACGTACCCTACTCTTTGAGCCATTTAGACACATTCGTATTTTAACCAACATTATAGGTTATTATTTTTTTTTTTGTAAACAATTCAGTAAAATCGTTATTTAAAAATACAATTATTGAACCCATGATTATCAACTGTATAGTTCCAAGGAATATGTTCATTATTTGTTATATTCGATGTATTTGCCGGATAATCAGTCACTGCAAATAATGGTCTGACCTGTTCAGAATATTAAAAAGGAGTAGCTTTCTTTATCACAAATTCAGTGGTAAGGAGAATTAGATAAAGAGCGAGGTGAAATACGACTGTCATAGGTTGTAAAACAAAATTAATTTAAACGTGATTGGTCACTGACTCCATTTGGAGCATGAGTTAAATAGCTCCACAAAATTCTATTCAACATTTCTATTGCAGATCGATCATTAATTATTCTTTTTGTAATTTCCAAATCATTTGTTTCTATTTTCATTTATTTCAACTCACAAATATTTAATTTTCTTACAGATATTACTTTTGGAATAATGACATTTGAGGATATTTTACAATATGTGACGCAAAATGTTTTCTAAGTTCCAACCATACACAATGCGAATGCGCCGAGTTTTACACTATAGAATCACGGGATGCAGCCAACATATACACGATACTTAACCAATCTAAAAGCTAATCTAACGCAATTTAAGTACTCCAACCTGTGAAAGAATGCAACACCCAAAAATAAATATTAAGTTCTGAAATTCTGAAGTATATGTGTACAGTTAATTAGTATATACTCTATGTTGAATGCTTTGTTGTTGCATAGAATATTCGTTAAAATCAATATGGCTGTCACGTCTTCATGCCACGTATGAAGTTCAATATCGTAGAAAAATATATTCAAACCAGCGGACCCGGCAGACGTTGTCCTGCCCGAACGTTCAATTCTCTTTCATGGCCGGACGATAAAAATATTACTTTTTTAACATAAAATTTACTAATTAAGACGTAATTAGATAGTATTAAATAAGTTCGCGAGAAAACCTCTCACAGCCATCTGTTGAGGCTCAAGAAGTAAAATGATGCATCACAATGTTGTCGTGCGGAATATATCGATAATGCAGATGACTGCACATCTGACATAAAACATTTCTACAACTCAATCGCAGCGCCACCTACCTATCTAAACAATCCACGGACCCACTCAAACTCACATAAAAATGTTCATTAAAATCGGTCCAGTCGTTTAGGAGGAGTTCAGTGACAAATACACGTAGCGAAGAATTATATCCTCCATCCACAGTAGTTCTGCCCGAGGGCAGGTCTTTCACTGCAATCACAGCATTTCCATGCCATGATTGCAGCTTTACTAGGGAATTGTAGGTGTGGTAGCTTCCCGTAGCTTTCCACACCGGTAAAGGATGATGATGACGATGATCATGATAATGATAAGGGTGGTGATGGTGATGATGGCCCTATGATTTCGGAGGCCGTTTGGGCCTTAAAGTTTTCCTGACATTTGTCTTACACGTGAGGAAAAACCCCGATAAAACCTCACCCAGAAAAACTGCCCCGACCGGGGATCGAACCCGGGCCCGCTGCGTGACAAGGCAGCACGCTACCTCGAGACCACAGCAGTGGACAAGAATTATATATATATATATATATATAATCGTCAGAATACATGTAAAAATCATTGTAAATGCTGGGAAATAATTGAAAAAATGAAACTCTAAGAATAAAATTTGACATGAGTTTATGAAGTAATTAAAAAAGTCATGTCACATACCGTAAAATTTAGGCTGACATTTAATTTACATTGCTATTTTTTTAGTTTAGTTATCTTGTGACTTTGTTTATTTTTGCAGAATGCGGTCCAAATACCACTAGCTATTAGAATGAAAATATCACGAACAAAGCAAACTTATTACATTGTATTCCCCGTTATTACAAATTGTTTTCCTGCAACAATTTTCTCCAACATCCTTATCAGTTTGTGTGTTCCTGGTATCTGTCACATTATCGTCTTCATCTGTATTGTTTATCTTCGCGCTGGCGATATTAAATTTCAACAAAAAGCAATCTCTACAACATTCAACAGCGGTTAAGACAAATGCTTCATTTAATTGCACGGACATTTGCAAATCGGCTTTGCTACAAAGAAATACTGAATCCAATATTATAATCAACCTCAGGTGACCAGTGATTGTTTCTTGCCTCTGGTCCCGATGGTCGCGGATCAAACTCGGCGGGGTCGATGGACATTTTATGATGTGATGAATGTCAAGTTGCCAAAATACCAACCCAATAATACCTTTAGTCGGCAACTATGGTACACTTTGGATGATGGTAGGTACATTTTGCTTAGAAGCTTCTTCTTCAGGCTTAAGGATCTTTAACGAGCCACAACTTAAAATATTATTATTATTATTATTAGTAGTAGTAGTAATAGTAGTAGTAGTAGTACTAGTAGTAACTAATTCACTGGTACTATCGAACGCGCAGGTTTGTGCTCGCGCGGGCATAAACCGTATTTTACGGACTATAAGACATTACGGACTCTAAGACCCACCTTAATTTTCAAGCAATTATTAAAAAAAACATTTTACCATTTTTATTATTAGATTGCAAAGCCAGACAAAAAAAAAACTTAGTTTATAAAACCGTTCTGATCTTCAAAATTCTTGAAAATCGTCATCTGAACTTTCTTCTTCTTCGTTGTCGTCGTCGTCCTCTTCATATATAAGATGGTCTTCACTGCCATCGAGAGCATTACTTACGCGCTTCTTGAAAGATTTTAAAATAATATATTCTCTCACTCTAGACCACAATAAAACAAGAAGAGATACTAGATTGAAGTTTTATAAAACACTGGCAGTTCCTGCGTTACTTTATGGGAGCGAAACTTGGGTAATGACCAGAAAATTGCAAAGTAGAATACAAAGCGCAGAAATGAACTTCCTTAGAAGAACAAAAGGCTGCACAAGATTGGATCGGATGAGGAATGAAGACATAAGAACAGAGTTAAATATATATCCATTGGATGAGAAAATCAGAGAATATAGAGAGAAAATGGTTTACACATGTGGAAAGAATGAATGTATCAAGATTACCAACAGCAGCATTCAACCACAAGCTAAGAGGTTCAAGGAATGTAGGAAGGTCAGTGAAAAGATGGACAGAACAACTGTGAGGCGGAACAGGCAATTTGCCTAGCGCGTGAAGACAAAAAAAAAAAAAAGACTCTAGACCACGACTTTTCTATCCAGTGACACACTTGTTTGATTGTATGTCTTTTAAAGCTCCCTACCATCATCCATTTGTTCAAGTTCACTGACATCGTAGACTGCAATGATGCATCATAGGAGAGACAGTTTTCTGGGTTTGGGATGGCGAGTTGGGAGGCAGACAGTGTTAACCAGTTTGTGAATCCCCGCAACTCGTGATCGTCGCATCGGTGCACTGCTGCTGCCAGTTGAATCCAATGTTGCCAGATAGAGATAATTCCCGCGGCATCGAATATTGGGCATTTTTTAAGGTTGACGGGAATTTTAAATCAAACACCGGACATTTTCATATTAATTTCGTGTATAAGACTCACCTGAATTTTGGAGGCAATTTTTCGAAGGAAAAAGTGCTTCTTATAGTCCGTAAAATACGGTATCCCTATTCTGATGTCTTTCAATGATCCCCTGTATAATCTACGACCTTCAAATCATGGTTAATGTTATTTTTCCACCTCATTCTTGGTTTACTAACTGGACATTTTCAATCTGGTTTTCCTACAACAAATATCCATGTCCCCCTCACATTCCTTATTCGTACCACATGTCCTGCCCGTCCCATTATACAATACTTAACTGTTCTTATTATATCTGATTTCTTATAAATATTATGTAGTTCACTGTTATGTAGACTTCTCTATTCGCCAGTGTGCTCATCTCTCTTTCATGCAAACTTTTCCTAAGAACATTATTCTCAAATACTCGTTTTATTTTTCTCCTCCCTTTAAGTATGAGACCATGTTTGGCATCCATATAATATTACTGGGAGAATAACAGTTAAATATTTTTCCAGTTTAACGTTGAGAAGTTGGGATGACAAGAGTTCCTGTAATGCATTATTATTATTATTATTATTATTATTATTATTATTATTATTATTATTATTATTATTATTATTATTATTATTATTATTATTATTATTATTATTATTATTATTATTATTATTATTATATACGGTATATTATATAAGATATAAGCTATTAAATTTTTATGGGTATGTACGACGAATGCAAGAAGAAAGGTTACCCAGAAAAGCATTGGAATGGTGTCCATCTTGAAGAAGAAAGGAAGAAAGGCCTCGAAAGTCCTGGATGCAAGAAATAAGAACTGGAATGAGAATAAGAGGACTGGAGGTCAAGGAATGGATGAATAGGAACGAGTGGAGAAGGAATTTAAAACTTTAGGCACAAAAAGATGCGTAAACATTGAAAATCTATATATCTAATATATAAAAATGAATGTTTGTTTGTTCGTACTTTATGCGCGGCCATACCATTGATCCGAATGTGATGGGGTTTTTTTGCAAAATGTTCAGGAGATTCCCGGGATGAACATTAGGCTATAAGAGAGTTGTGATTACTCAATTCCTACACCCTTAAAAATATCCATTGTAGTGAAAAACGTGAAAAAGTCCCATGTTTGCCCTTAAATGACTTACGCTGCCTAAACCATAACAAATACACAAAATTAATGTACACAGAATTGAATATCTCAAAAAACTCTACAAAAAAGTCGGCGACAGCGTATGTTTATCTTTTACAGATAACACACAATAGCCATTTTTGCCTTTCATTGATACCAAGGAGATCGGGATAAGTAGATTCCCGGGCAAGCATAGCATCGCATGGCAGGTGTTCTTTTATGGGTAACTCAAAATAAGGAATTTTGTCTTTCAGATCATTTATGCCAAGTACATCGGGATGCGTAGATTCCCGGGCAACGTCGGGTAATCATCACGGGGTATCTAAAAATAATAACGATATAAATATATATATTTATTTTTCCTTTTATTTATTCAACTAAATGCAAACACACATAATTTATGTAGGTGTAGCAGCGCACGCCGGGTATTAGTAAATAATAATAATAATTATTATTATTTTTTTACCCAATGTGATGAGATGTCTGTACAATGTGACGGCACGGTTGATATTAATGAACGAAATGTTGATAATGAATTTTGATAATAAGTAATTTAATCTATGAACCATTATTAAATTATTTTACATTAATATGATGTTGGTAACAGTTTGTCCCAGTTCTGTCACTGGTTTGACACCTGCATAACATGGGCTATGAATAGCTGTATTGCGGTAACAGCTATTGTTATTTCGCGGTTAAATGAAATCACATTTGAATATTACAAGTATATACAATATAACATATGGACAATAGCCAAGCTGTTATCAGCAATGCGCTGCAAATGAAGGAAACATCGATTTTCTCCATGTCATATAAAATGACACCAAAACTTAACAAATAAGATAAATATATTTTCAATGGACATTACATTTTCATTAATGTGTACGTATTTTCGTAATGTATGAATATTCCCTCTTAATTAACATTATCTGCATTACCATTTCAAACAGTATGTTCGGTATTTATTCTCGTACCACAAACACACGTTCTTCAGATAATTTGTATTCTTACAATTATATTATTAAGGATTTTTTCTACTTTACAATAGTTATCCTTCAGCAGAAATGTATTTTGCTCCGCCACAGATTTCTATCGTCAGCATCGTCTTCTCTGAGGTCTCTGCTGATCATGTTTTTTTCTCACTTCATCCAACCACTGTTCCTGGGTTTCCCCCTCCCCTTCCAATCCAGCATCAATATTCGGATTCTATTATTCTCTACTCTCTTCAGATGTCCATACCATTTCAATCTTCGTTCTGTTATTACTTCTATAATATTATGTTTAACATTCATTATTTCTCTAATTCTCCGGTTCCGAATTTTCTCATTTCCTGAAATTCTTGACGCCCTTCGCCTACCTTTGGCGAATTTCAAGAAGAGAAAAAAATAGAAATTCAGTTATAAGAGAGAAAATGAAGATTTGAAGACACTTTTTAGATTATATTAAAACTCAGCAATTAAGATGTTACGGACATGTCCAGCAAACTGAAGAGGATCGACTATCAAAATGTGTTTTGTAATGCAAACCTGAGGAAAGACGAGGCAGAGGGAGACCTAAAACTTCCTGGAGTCAGGGAATATATTTATACACGAAGGAGAAACATCTACAACTAGGAAATTGGATGGACCGACAAAATTGGCTATTAGGAATCAAACGATGTCAAAAACATTAAAGAACCGATATGTATTATTATTACTGTTATTATTATTGTCAACAATTTTTTGCTTGCTATCTACCTAAAATCCAGGTCTCTGCGCCATACAACATAACACTTTGTAGATATAATAATAATAATAATAATAATAATAATAATAATAATAATAATAATAATAATAATAATAACAATAATAATATTATTATTATTATTTTCACTTATTTTATTCATTGAGGATTTTCCTCATCATTGAGGTGTTTCTCCAACCAATCATAATAATTAATGCTTTAAAAATGCATAAATGACTATGGAAATATAGATTATCAGTTTGTAATACACATACATAAATTTCCTTTGTTTCCCATCGTTTTGTGTTCTCTGTATCTTCATCCGTTACACCAAATTTCCTCATTGAATGTTCAATGTTATTCTTCCATGTGGTTCCTTTTCTGCTTCTTTCAATTTCCATATATAGACGGCCTTTGGTAGTCTTCGATCCTGCATTCTTCTTACGTGTCCACACTATATTAGCCTTCTGTGTTCAATCTCATCTATTATACTTCTTTCTGCATTCATCCATTTTCTAATTTCTGTATTTCTAATTCTTTCCAGTCGAGATTTTCAGGCAGTCTTCTCCAAAAAATCCATTTCAACTGCAGTTATTCTGCAAACTTTCGATCCATATAACATTATACTTTCTAGTATGGACTTATAAATTGGTTTTGTTCTGTTAATGATGTTTTTTAACTCCATAATACAAAGTTTAACATTCCTATGGTTTTTCTTCCATTACTAAACCTTTTTTGCTATTTCTTTATTTGATGTTCCATCTTTCTCTATCATTGATCCTAAATAACAGAAACCATTGCTCTTCCTTATCTTTACTCCATCAATACATAATTCTTCTGGGTCATTTGTTAAATACTCTGTATTTTTTGTATTTTCAAACCCGCTTCTGATACGTTATAATAAATAATAATAATAATAATAATAATAATAATAATAATAATAATAATAATAATAATAATAATAATCCACATCAAGGGTTAGGCCCTTTGGCCTGTTCCGGTTTAAAACTGGTCATACTATCTCTTCATATGTCGGTCAACACTTCTTTTTCCTATAGGATTATAGTTTAGGACGGCTTTTGTTATTCTAGTTGGTGACATGCGTTGAACATGGTCTCTCCAATTAGTTCTATATTTTTCTATCATTGCCGTAATTGGTTGCTTACGTATTCAGTACATTCCTGATGTCTATGATCTAACAACGTACAACCCGCCACAAATCGAAGAAATCTCATTTCTGAAGACTTTATTTGTTGTAACTGGTCTGCAGTTAATATCCAGTTCTCACAGCCATATAGAAGTAGTTGCAATACAATCACTTTACAGAGCTTCAGTAATGTTTGTTTTTGTACTTTATATTTCAATTTTCTCTGTACTGTTCTGCAGAATAATCTAAATCTATGTAATTTCAGTTGAACGTTATTAGTTTTCTTGTATCCTAAATTAAATCCTAAATATTTAAACTCATTTATATGTCCAATAACTTTCCCGTAGATAACAATTTTTGCTCTTCTGGGTTGTGTCCACTCAAAAGCCATTACTTTAGTTTTATCCATTGATTAATTATTTTCATCCCATAATTACCAGCTTTTTGTATTTAATTCTCAATAATAATAATAATAATAATAATAATAATAATAATAATAATAATAATAATAATAACAATAATATTAATAATAATACATATCGGTTCTTTAATGTTTTTGACATCGTTTGATTCCTAATAGCCAATTTTGTCGGTCCATCCAATTTCCTAGTTGTAGATGTTTCTCCTTCGTGTATAAATATATTCCCTGACTCCAGGAAGTTTTAGGTCTTCTTCTGCCTCGTCTTTCCTCAGGTTTGCATTACAAAACACATTTTGATAGTCGATCCTCTTCAATTTGCTGGACATGTCCGTAACATCTTAATTGCTGAGTTTTAATATAATCTAAAATAGTGTCTTCAATCTTCATTTTCTCTCTTATAACTGAATTTCTATTTTTTTTCTCTTGAAATTCTTGCTGCCCTTCGTATAAAATCCATTTTAGTTCCAAGAAGATACTTATTTGTTTTTACACGCTTTATATTAGATTGACCTGTATCTATCTATCTATCTATATATCTATGTAACTGAATATTTCAACGCGATTTTCACCCACTTAAAATCATTGGATCGACTTGAAACTTTGTATACTTGTAGAGGACCCGTGACAATACAATAATTTCATATTTATTTTCTAAAATCGTGACCATAATCATCAGAAAATCAAAAAAAGTGTTTTTGTATCAATGTAACGGAATTTTTCAACGCGATTTTCACCCACTTAGAAACATTGGATCGACTTGAAACTTTGTATACGCGTAGAGGACCCGTGACAATACAATAATTTCATATTTTGTTTCTAAAATTCTGGCCAGAATCATCCGAAAATAAAAAAAAAATGAAAACTGGTATAATAGGTTGCGGACTTGTCGACTTTTTAGTCAATCGTTGTAAGTTCTCAGTTGGTAGAGCAGTGAACTGTAGTGGTATATAATTTCAGTAATCCATACGTCGCTGGTTCAAATCCGGCTGGGAGGGTTTTTTATAGAAGAGTATTACTTTTAGCTCATACTACAATAGTATCGAATTTAAAGATATTTACATTTTTATCTTATTCTGTAAAATATTAAAACTAAAAAATAAAAAATAAATAATAGTTTTAAAAAACTAAAAGAACACGCTTTATTAGAAAACTAAAACATGAAAAATAATTTTAATTTCCAATACGCTTGGGATAAAATTAAAGTGGTCAACAAAAAAATCATCTCCAACACATATAGAATAAAACTAGAGTTATCAACAAAAAGAAAATAATTTTACCATCAAAAGCGTGGGGTGCTTTTTATGATTTTTACATTTTTCTTCTTAGAGACTTTACTTTTACCAATATCTGTTTATTATCAAATATATTCATTGATATAGAGCACCCCACGCTTTTGATGGTAAAATTATTTTCTTTTTGTTGATAACTCTAGTTTTATTCTATATGTGTTGGAGATGATTTTTTTGTTGACCACTTTAATTTTATCCCAAGCGTATTGGAAATTAAAATTATTTTTCATGTTTTAGTTTTCTAATAAAGCGTGTTCTTTTAGTTTTTTAAAACTATTATTTATTGTTATTAATGACCAAAGTTCCGCTCCGTAAGTAAATGATACGTATGTCAATTGTATGATATTCAGGGTGTTCCATTCAAACCTCCCGTATTTTAATTATAACATTATAATTATTAATCATAACTAACAAAGTATGAGGAATTATCAAATGAGGCCAGTATTTAACAAAACAGAACCTCAAAAAATTTTCATTGCCACACATTGCTACCACTAAAATACCTCTATATGTGCACCATTAGTAGCACTAACAATATTAAGTCTGTATTCGATTTCGTGCCACGTTCTGGCCAACATGTCCATTGAACTGCCGGGAAGCTTGGCGAATTGATTTTTGTGGACTTATCTGAAATCCTGCTCTAATTTCTTCAATATTTTCTTCTGAAACACGTGTACAAACATCTCCTGATTCTTTTTTAACGCTTCCAGTCGCCAGAAACTTCTCAAACCATGCCTTAATGGTCTTCCCCATCAGGTGCATTTCCTCCATATTCTCTCCGGTAATTTCTTTGCACTGTAATTATTGACTTCGTCTCTGCATACCAGAAAACAGTTTGTGCTCGTTGCTGAGGAGTAGCCATTTTGTTTTATGTCGTTATTGTCCAACATGCGACAGATGAATTAACGGCAACAATGAAAACAAAAATTCTTTGCATTTCTCTTTCATAATTCAGCATACCTTGAGAGTTATTATTAATTAAAATATGGGAGGTTTGAATGGGACACGGTGTATATTAATTGTATTGGTATTACTTATACCACCGACGGTATCTCTACCTTGACGTGGTGGTGGGGCTTGTGAGTCCTAATGAATCCATGAGCTATACAGGCGGTAGTGTAACTACCAACAGGGCCTCCCCTGCCTGGCAGTTCATGGAAGAAGGTACAGACTAAAAAGAGATACCTATCGAAGAAGAAGGGCTAGTAACTCACTTCCAAGATGTAACATTTCCAATTATTCACAGAGACATTCACAAAGTAAGCCGGGCTGGTACGCTAAATTATCTAAGGACCACGCCATGTGGAATTAGAAATAGAAGGGAAAAGTATACAACAGGTCATGAAATTTAAATATTTCTGAATTGAAATTAAAACAAAATAACAGATTAAATTCTCCATCAATCAAATAATTCAAACAAAATATTGGAATGTTTAAACAATACTATTCGGAAAAATAAAAAATTAGGAATAGAAACAAAAGTAAGAATTTACAAATCTGCCATTACACCAATATATGGTTGTGAATACCGAACAGAAAAAAAACAATGAAGCAACCGCCGAAATAAAAGTTTTAAGGAAAATCGCTGAGAGAGAAAATTCGCAGCTCTGTTATTAGACAAAATGTGAAATTGAACCTATAAACCTCTGGACAAATGATAATGGAAACGATCACATAGATAGAATGGAGAATAGTAGATAAGTAAAGAAAGTACGTGACTGGACACCTCAGCAGAAAAGGTCTTTAGGAAGACCACAACTACGATGGAAGGACGTCATCATACCCCGGACCTGAAGTGAATGAACACGCAACAAGCTGCCAGCTATCAAGCGTAGAGGAAGAAGAAGAAGAATATTATTTATATTAATTAATATGATAATAATAATAATAATAATAATAATAATAATAATAATAATAATAATAATAATAATAATAATAATAATAATAATAATAATAATGAAATTCAAATAAATTTCGTCTGAATTCTAAGCACCGACATCCGTGACAAAACAGCATCTGAAATGTAACTCACAATTAATTTTAAAAGACTCCCAATTTGAAGGATCAGAACTGAATCAACTGCAGTCCTGTATTCTCTAGAAAATTACCAATTTTTAAGCGGGGCACGACGTAGCTCAGTAGTTAAGGCAGTACGCTACAAGTCGGAAGGTCGAAGGTTCGAGTCCCGGTGGAGTCAGGATTTTTAAAACTGACCCAAATCTTCTGGCGACACTATGGCCCTGGGGTAGACCCAGCCTCTAACGGAAATGCGTACCAGACTCTTGTTGGAGGGTTAAAGGCGCCGTTAAGCAGGCCTAACATCAAGTGTCGATTGTCTAGAAACCTCCTCCCTCTACCCCATGGGCCTCCTAAGACCTGTAGTGGGATCATTTTACAACCTTTTACCCATGTTTAAGCTAATGATTACCTTAGAATTAGGTGATGTTAGAGATAAGAACATAGTGGATGAAGGAAGTGTGTACTACTGTCCGCTCAACTAATGAGAAGTTGAACACAGTAATTAGAAACTCTGCTCGACAGGAAATAAACCGGATTGAGACAGCAATTCCCTCGCGTGCCCCAGTTATGTACTTAGAATTATGTCCTCAGTTTGCAGTCCACCTACTTGCCATTCACACTACACTAATTCCTACCTAAGTTCCAGTTGCAATGCAAACAAACCAGAGCTATGACTCCATTTTCATTGGTATAACAACTGTTTTACCTTTAAGCGTGTAAGAAAAAGTAGTTCGTTAACAATCGAAATTAGTGTATATATATATATATATATATATATATATATATATATACCCACCGTGCTTTGCTACGCCTAAATAAATTAAATATTAAAGGTTAATTAAACTGAATGCTATATGATGAGACGGACCAAAGATGGCGGTAGCTATTCAGTTTTTAATTTTGGATTTCAGGTAATCTTTCACTTCTAATTGTCAACTTTAGCTCATTTTTACATAATACCTACATCGGTTTATTTTAACAGGAAGTACTGAGTTTAGTTATGAAACATCGAAAATTGTGACTGATAGAGCGATTTTTAAATTTTCACTTCAGGTGAACTCCTATATCTAATGGTTTTACAAGGTCCAATTGTGAATCTAAACCATCCAGGGACCCACTCAAAGAAAAAAAAAAATATATATATATATAGCCTATATATATCAAAATCGGTCCAGTTGT
Organism: Diploptera punctata; assembly: GCA_030220185.1. Classification (NCBI taxonomy): domain Eukaryota; kingdom Metazoa; phylum Arthropoda; class Insecta; order Blattodea; family Blaberidae; genus Diploptera; species Diploptera punctata. The sequence goes on from JASPKZ010001810.1 coordinate 48,830, forward strand.
TTAGGCAGTTTTTAATTTCGGATTTTAAGTAGGCCCAAACCTTCAATTCTAATTGTCGCATTTCGCTCATTTTTGGATAATACCTACCTCGGTTTATTTTAATACCATATACTGAGTTCCGTTGTGAAACATCGAAAATATGACCGCAAGAAGTGATTTTTTTTTTTTTTTTCAATTTTCACTTCAAGTGAACTCCTACACCTAATGGTTTTAGAGGGTCCAATTGTGAATCTAAACCATACATGGACCCACTCAAACACAAAACATTTCATCAAAATAATACCAGTCGTTCGTTTAGGAAGAGTTCAGTGACAAACACGCGCACACAAGAATTATATATATATATGAAAGTTTTATTGGATTTTCCGCGTCTTGGATTCAAGTTCGGCCTCTGGCCACTGATTCCGACATCTTTTTAAAAACGCCAAGTCGCACAGAAGTTTGGCTCTCTTGCGTCTGTGCGACTTGGTGTTTTTAAAAAGATGTCGGAATCAGTGCCAGGGACCGAACTTGAATCCAAAACGCGGAAAACCCAAGAAAACTTTCATATTCATACTTATATCCGCGAAAATCTGCAATATGACATATATATTTATTATCCAGCAAATAGCTATATAAGTACAGCATCATAATTACAGTCATGATAGTCTATTCAATAATTTAAGTAATTTGCTGACCTGTTTCAGCTTCAATAGAAACGTTTCTATTTAATTAAATGTCTAAGACATTAATTCTAACTTTTGAAAGTGTTAGTCGGGCTAGCGTGAACCCTCCGTCCCTGCGAGTGGGTGGTTTCAATATGAAATATGTAAGGAGAGGACCAGAAGCGCGATGTGGTTGGTTGACTGTAAGAGTACTTGATACCCAGAGACAAGATGTCAGGAAACATCTGTCTCATTAGTGTAAGTTAGTGTGATTCTTGTGAAGGGAAGGGTTGTTACGACCCTCTGCCAGTGGCTAATCCGCACCTGCGACAGTCATCTTGCCCGCAAACAACTTGGTTCAACTCAACAGCTGGTGACATTCAAGATGACCGGAGTACAGTGTTTTAATTATTCAGAAAACTTGATCAAATTAACGTCCTCTTTGTGCTGCAAATGTTACTTACTTCACCCCACACTTTCATCTTATATGTTAATAAGATCTTAGCTTTTCAAATTAGGTTCAAGCAAAATTCTAAAATTATACTCTTTGGCTACGGTCGCAACACTACTTTTTTCAACATTTCTCACATTCGTAGAAGTAGTAATAAAATTAGTACAATTAGTGTCGCAATAGAATGAATGACACCGGCGACCAGGCACTAATGCATATTACAGTCATTGACCGCTACACAAGGATCAGTGCTAGGCCCAATTTTATTTTCTACATGCGTATTTTTATCTTTTTCAAAATTTCCCTCGTTCGTCATCAATTATCCATTTCGATTATATAATGTATTTCTGTGTGCAAACGTTTATTTACTTTGAAAAAGCAGCTAAATTAAAATAATTAGGAACATTAATTACACATAGGAATGAGGTGCACAAAAAATAAACTTAGGGTTCAATTATGGAAAGGGATGCTATTATTCATTACAGGGACTGTTTTTCCAACTTCTCTCAAAAACAATAAACTCTTAACTGTAAATAAAACTGTTATTCTCCCAGTTATATTATATTGTTGCGAAACATGGATTCTTACTTTAAAGGAGCATTTGAGAATAAAGTTTTTATCAAACATTTTGGACCAAAGAGAGACGAACAGACAGTCGAATAGAGGACACTATATAACACTGAGCTACATGGTCTTTATATGAAACCAGGTATAATAAGAACAGATAAGTCTCGTATACTGCAATGGTAGAACATGTGACACGAATGGGAAATGAAAGAGGGCCATGGAAGCTTCTTGTAGAAAACCAGAGGGAAAACTTCCAGTTGGTAGACAAAGAATGATATGGGAGGAAAACGTTTATCATGATTTGAGGGAACTAGATTATATAGGGGATTATTCGAAAACATTAGCTCAAGATAGAGATGCGTGGAGGGCTTATGTCCGCGCGGCCATGAACTTATGGGTTCAATAGTGTCCATTAGTTAGTAATAGAATTAGCACTAGTAGTAGAAGTAGCAGTACCGTAATAGAATGGAATTACTTACTACTTACCTACTCACTGGCACTATCGACCCATAGGTTCATGGTCGCGCGGACATAAACTCTCCATACATCCCCTCTGAGCTAATGCTTTCCAATCATTCCCTGTATAATCTACTTCCTTCAAATCATAGTTAATGAAGAAAGTTGAATGACACTGGTGATTATCTATTCATGTATCTTTGGTACTAAAGCCTATTGCGGGCTTCGATCACATTGCAAAGATCAATGTGAGGACGAATTCTATTTTTTATATCCATTAATTAATTTTTTTATTAATCAGGGTCAGACCCATGGTAATATAAACAAAAAACGTTAGTTTTGCTCTATTCTATCATCCCTAGAATTTTGGGTATTTAAATTAGTTACTCCCTGTACACACAACACACTCACACAGACTTATAGTATTTCACTGCGCACACCTCTATTGTTTTCCTTTTGTTGTACGATGTAACTTCGAGTCCATTTTGTTGAAATGTAAGATGAGGTGTTTTGAAAAGAAAATATCGATAAAAATGGTAATAATTTATTATATTAACAATTCATTTCATTAAAACAGTTGTATTTAAAGATATTTATTGATTTAAGTGTCTTATTTAAGAAATAGACAAATATATAAAAATATTCTTGCTGTAACTGATGTTTTTAAATATTGATAAACTTTGATCCAGTGGTGCAGATGTAAATGTTAATTTATTGTAATGAAACTTGATACTCTATCAAACTGGGCCAAAATGAAACAAATTAGAGAGTGTGCGTTGAAATCAGACAACATTTTAATTCCACCTCACTAAATAAAGACCATCCAAATATACAGATTCCCAATACAGACTTTGAGGACGTATAGTACGGACCAAGAGGTTACGTTAACATAGGAACTCATGTCCGGAAATGTACCGTTTTGCCACTACCCGTAGAATACCACAACATACGTTGTTTTCTCTAACGCCTGGTGTTTGTCTTCTGGGTCCACAAGAAGGACTAGATGTGACGACCATCTGTCAACACAGATACGCTACTCCAGTACACACAATCAGAATCCTTGGTCCTATAAGCACAGATTCCATAGGGGTCTGGTAAATCGGGAATTTCACAGAAGTGGTCTAGCGGAGTCAAGTCGGGAGAACGTGCAGGGTCTTTGGCGCTAAAAATCCAGAAGAGTTGGACGTGTGTTGTGGAATTTTGCGTGCATGTAGAGGGAAAACGGTACGTTTCCGGACACGAGTTCCTATGCTGAACGTAACCGTCTTGCTCCCCACTACATGTCCTCAAAGTCTGTAATAGCAATTTAGTTACAACCTATAGGCTATATATATATATATATATATATATATATATATATATATATATACACACACACACACATTGTACGTGTATATTATATAAGATACAATCAATAAAATTGGTATGGACATGTACGACGAATCCAAGGAAAAAGGTTACCCAGAAAAAGATAGGAATGGTGTCAACCTAGAAGAAGAAGGAAATGAAGACCTCGAAACTCGTAGATGCAAGAAATAAGAACTGGAATGAGAATAAGAGGATTAGAGGAAATGGAGTGGATGGATAATGACTAGTGGAGAAAGAAAATAACACTTTAGGCACAGAAAAATGCGTAGGAAACGTTGAAAATATGTATATAAAAAAATTGTGTATATGTTTGTCCGCAAGCTGAAGATTTTTATGGAAACCAGATATAATAAGAACAGTTAAGTCTCGTAGACTACGATGGGCAGGGCATGTGGCACGAATGGGGAATGAAAGAACTACAAGGAAGCTTCTTGTAGGAAAACCAGAAGCAAACGCCCAGTAGATATGCCAAGGATGAGGCGAGAGAATAACATTAACCATCATTTAAGGGAAGTAGATTATACAGGGGATGATTGGAAATCAGAAGCTCAGGATAGGAATGTATGGACAGTTATGTAATGCCACTGAGTTAGATCATTTAGTGCTATTCAAATTATGTTTGAGCGACTTATTTAACTATCTGTATCTATTGGGATGGAAAAGTACTGCTTAGCAGTGAGGAAACCTCTAAGTCAATACACTCCTCAGATTCCTAATTTCTACAAAAGTGATTATTAAGTTTCCTTTCCTGATATTCTTTAAATTGAATCGCTGAGTTGAAAAGGGAAGAAACTTCACTGCCTTCGAAGAACGATAAAACACGTATACAACACAGAAATTATGAATTCTTGCTATATTTGTATTCAATGTAAGCAGACAATCAATATAGTAAAATTTATCATAAGTAATGCCACGAATGATTTCCAAATTATCGATAAATTCACCATTCACAAAATGAGGAGTGAATTTATCAATAGAATTTGGAAATCAAGAGTGGCAATTGTTAGAACTATTTAACGAATAAAATTAAACTGTTTACTCATAACTCATCATTTAATTATAGTTATTTTAAAATATTTATATATTTAATGTAAACGGCGATGTTTGAAAACAAATGAGAAACGATTGGCACGCTTCATTTCCTTCCTTTGTTCATCACTGCAACCAGATCATAATATTATTTATTGCCAAAGAATCGCAATATTGTAAGAATGCACCCTAGTGGATAAATTTATAACGAACGTTATAGGTATTATTTAATTTGATGTCCTATTATGTAAATATGTCAATTATATTTCTCTGCAACG